>WSYH01002710.1:0-80609 GCA_036426205.1 Ascaphus truei | reverse complement strand
GACTTTGGCTCTACTTGGACTTCGTGACTTCTGGCATCCCTGATCTTGGCAACGGCAATAACTACTCCTTCTCTACTACCGGTACCGGCAAGTATTGTCTTCACTATTATACCTGGCCTGGAAACAATAACACCACACTCCGGACACGCTCCCTTTGCTGCGGGTGCGTGTATCCCTACGTCCCACCTCAGCACAGGGGACGGGTCTGGTCTGCGGGCAGCACCGGCGTAACAGTACCGAACCGTCTTCCGCTACGTCTACCCGTACCTCTGGCATCCCGAACTCGGCATACGGCAACACGACTCTCCGCACCTCTGGCATCCCGATCTCGGCAAACGGTAAACAACAACGTCCCTCTCTCTAACCCCGGACTTGGCAAACAGCACCCTCTACCATCCGTACCTCTCCTGCCCCGATCCGGACTTACAGACCACTCTACTCTCAAGACGTGCCCTCGTGGCTGTGGGTGGCGTTATATCCTATCCCACATCAGCACTGCGGTCCCGTCTCGTTTGTGGTGAGCACGCCCTGACACACACCCACTGATACACACACACCCACTGATACACACACACACACTGATACACACACACACTGGCCCACTGATACACACATGCACACTCAACCACTGATACACACTCACCCACTGATACACACTCACCCACTGATACACACACACACTCACCCACTGATACACATACATCCACTGATAAACACACACACTCATCCACTGATACACATACACCCACTGATACACACACACACCCAGTGATACACACACGCACACACACTCACCCACTGATACACACACATTCACCCACTGATACACACACACACACACACACACTGATACACACACACGCACTCACCCACTGATACACACCCACTCACCCACTGATACACACACACACTCACCCACTGATACACACACACACACACACACACACTCACGCACTGATACACACACACACACACACACACCGATACACACACACACACACTGATACACACACACTGATATACACTCACTCACTGATACACACACACACACACACTCACCCACTGATACACACACACTGATACACACACACACTGATACAAACACTGATACACACAAACTGATATATCCCGCCTCCCCCTGCACCGCCGACAGCCCCTGCACCACCCGACAACGACCGCGCAGCCACAACTGCCCGCCCCCGAGTCCATCTCCTGCACCAAGGGGACGGGGGGAAGTGAGAACCAGGAGAGGCAAAGGTGGGAGCGCCAGGGGACAAAGGTGGGAGCGCTGGGGGACAAAGGTGGGAGCGCCGGGGGGCAAAGGTGGCAGCGCCGGGGGCAAAGGTGGGAGCGCCGGGGGGCAAAGGTGGGAGCGCCGGGGGGAAAAGGTGGGAGTGCCGGGGGGCAAAGGTACAAGGTGGTACAAGGTAGGTGGTACAAAGGCAGGTGCACCCCCGCTACCATCTCCTATTACCCCCCGCCCCTGGCTGGGACCCGGGACAGAAGGGGGACACTCACCGCACAGCCGACAGAGGAGCCAGGAGCGGGAAGACAGACACACTCACGTGTGCTGTGCACAAAGCGGAAGCCCCGCCCCTGTCTTCCTCTGACCTGCGACCAATCCCCTGCGGGCCGGCCGACATTCTAAGTCCCGCCCCCGGCATTCTCCTTCATTCAATCCCCCCGGCAGCATTCATTGATACACACATATAGAAAATACTTACCAGGCGCTGCCCCGCAATACCGGGACCAGGGACAAAAAACAGGACATTTCCGGGACGGACCTGAAACCGGGACAGGACAAAAAAAACCAGGACTGTCCCGGCAATACCGGGACAAATGGTCACCCTAATCAGGCTGCCAGTAGTCAATATGAGGATTTCCCCCTCCTTGGTGCTGCACTTGAGTGACAGCAGGAGGTGGTGACATCAGGCCTGAGTATGAGACAGACCTGGTGCCCTCCTCCTGGCTGTACTTAAGGTCAGTTCCACCCTAAATTCAGTAGTGCTTCTACCCCCTTGAGAGAGGCAGGTCACACAACCAAGAGCCTGCATATTGGGCCTTCTCTGATCCTCTTCCCTCCGGAGGAGAGTGAGTGTATACTATACCTCTGCCTCTGATAGAGGTGCAGTGAAGAGCTGGGACTGCTGCGGGTGCCCTTGGCCTGTAGTGAAGGTCCAGGAACCATCCTTCAGTGGGTAGCTGAGAGTGACTGTTTTGGGCAGAACCTGCCATGTACTGTGCTGCACAGAGAGAGACAATAAACCATTTATATTTGCATTATACTGTACCTCCGGCCTGGTGTGTGATTTTACTGGGGGGGAGAGGTAATCTGTTCTACCGTGGGAGATCACCTTCAGTTCCTGGAGCCTACAGCAGAAGGAGGTGCTGCACTGCTAAAGAGATATGTAGGCTATGAACCCCAGAAAGACAAGGAAGAACCAGGGGAGCGCTGATACCTTAAAAAGAAATTAAATACATAGTGCAACACTGTAGCAATATGAATAAAAAAATAGAACTATCAATACCCTCTCCTCCTATAGGATAATTGACACAACATCCCTAATTCGTGGGTAGATTGACTAAATGCCACAACAAGCCGGGATATATACATACTTGAACATTTATAACAATTTATTTATACATTCATAATAAAAAGGTTTTAATAAAATGGATAAATCAACAAATATAAAAAGATTCTCCTTTGTATTCATAAGGAACGAATCACAAATAGAAAAATATAAAAAAAGTTCACATTAATTCTATCACATACATAAATCGCTTGATTCTATCCTAGTCTTATTGGCTTTCTACAATACATAGGGACGGCGATTGATGAATCTTGAAAATATGAGACAAAGAAAATTTGATTAAGAGACAACATAAGATCAAATTTCAAAGTCCTCATGTATGAACACACATGACAATGGACCATATTCTTAAAAAAGCTCTTGGCCATATCTATGAAACCAATATGTAGACAGTAATATTCTATCAGACACAGGCCGGATCACAAAAAATGGATTCAAGTCAAAATAAAAATACCCAAAAACATGTGAAAAGTGACAAATACATATTCCCATACGAAATCATATATACGTTAATATGCAAAAATTATAGGAAAAAATGCCAACCAAACATATAGAAAACATATGTAAAAGTCATCAAAGAAAAAATCATTAAAGAAAAACACCTAACTCAAAATCAACATTCAGGCCTTGAGGCACTAAGGTTTTTAAAGAAAAAATCCAAAAACTCTCTTTTTCAGTGCGACATTCCAGTCCCCACTTCTCCAGTGGGGCAGTACATGTTCCAGCACTGTGAACCTAAGGCCTGAAGTGTCACCCTGATGTTTTAAAATAAAATGGTGTGATAAAAAGTGCGTTATAACACCTCTTCTCACATTACCAATGTGTTCCAGAATACGTGTTTTTACCGGCCGAGTAGTCTGGCCTACATATTGTAGCCCACATGGGCATTGTATAAGGTAAACCACGTATTCTGTCCTACACGTAATGTGTTGTTTTATTTGAAACCTCTGTTTTGTAATATTTGACTGGAATCCAAATTTGTCATCAGATCTGTGTCTACATGCTAAGCATGTTATACAGCCAAAAAAAACCTTTATTTGAGGCAACCATCCCCTCTTTGGAAACTATTTGTTGATTTATCCATTTTATTAAAACCTTTTTATTATGAATGTATCATATGAGAGAAAAAAGGACCCAGTCTTCCAGCACTCTGTCACAACAAATGTAGAATTATAAAATTAAAATACTTTATTGATAACCAAGAATAAAAAATAGGGTGTTAAAACGTAATTAAACGGTGTGTTATAACAGCACTTGACTGTATCCTTCATAACCCATCCGAGATAAGGTGGGTAGATATAGTGATAAGATCCCTTATAGATATTCGGGATCAAGGCGCTTTCTGTTATAGCTTCCTAAAAGATATAGGAGATGGGTCTATTGGAGCTCACTTAGAGGTTAATCTCAGTATTAGTGTATCAGTGCATGTGTTACGCACTCAAGTGACACACCAATAATATAAGCGTTTTATGGCATAGTAAGTGACAGGTTAGACCATATCTGCCCCTGCTTGAAATAGTGCTGCTCGCTTGATAATTTCGCTAACATTGAAGGTGCTAGGTCTATGGTGGAATCGTATTGTGCCCACAGATGAAATAAAGCGCAGGCTAATAAGCAAACAAAAGGTAAGGTATAATTCCGTTGGCATTGATCAGGTGTGTATTTGATATACCATGGACACCTATACTGCAGAAAAGTAATTGATGCAGACCACCATATGTGCTGCTGATATGTCGTAGGATTTATGGGTGTGCTTTTAATCCACAGGGCTCACCTATATTATCAGTTGAGTATGGCTGCATCAATATTGAGCTTGATGGTGCAGTGTGATTACCAGTCATACATTGGCCATTCTGTTTGAATCCACATAAATACACCTAGTGCACATTCACAGTCACTGATCCCAGGGCTGGGTGATATGGTGCATAAGGGAGGCGGCTAATGTTGAAGCAACCTCCACTATAATTGTGATGGCTAGAGCTGGTATCAACGCTGTAAACTGCTCAAAAGTATGTCTGCCAGTATCCGGTGAGTACACTGACAAAATGCCAACAGTGTCAACCGGTAGGTAAAGCGGGTGTATGTGGGGTTGCTGATGGGATGAAAAACACACTGTATGATCACCCCACCCCCCTTATTAACCCTTGATGACAGATAAAAACCTAATACCAGTTTGTGGGGGGGGAGCGGTCTATCTGTGAATCGCATGGTCCCCTATATCAGCTCTGATCTTGGTTATATCAGCGCTGATATGCTCGAGGACCTGCCTGTCTGTGAGTGAATAGACCCTGTGAGGTAGTAGGATCCCGCGGTACAGTGACACAGCACGATCCTAAGTAAACATACGCCGGGGGAAACCGCAAGTCTAACAACGCGGAACAATATCCATCAGCTGTTGTGTTCAAATCAACCGGTTTCCCGCGTGTGCAGGAGAGAAAATGCCGACGCGCGCGTTTCACGTAGTGAATGCTTCTTCAGGGCAGTAGGGGGAGGTCCCTGCTTGTAGAGGTATGTTTATATAGCCAAGATGGAATTGCCTGTTTCCTCACTTAACCCCTTCATTACTGCTGCATGGCGGATATTATATCCCACTACCATTAGTGCACTGCGTGTGGCCTGCATACTCGTAACTGCCTTGATGCCAGATTCAGGGTGCCCACTAATATGTTGCAATAGTGTCAAATCAATTGCAACATCACATTGGGCTGAATAGCTATGGCTGCAATACTGTTTATATATGTGATGTGTTGCTGTTGTAACTACTCACATAGGCTAGGGGATTAGTGTTGTAAGCTTTAATATTCATGGTTGGAAGTGATGGTTGGTCACTAATAGTAAGGGTATACCTATGAATCTAGATAGTACCAAATGCTAATACACTATATTCCATTGATTGAATAAAACGAAAAATAAAGTAATGTAAGCACACTGTGTCGTTGTTTCATTGAATGTATGAGGTTTATTCTGATGTTTGATGGCTGATACAAGGGGAGGGGGGGGGGAGTGCTAGACATAGGGCATGTGGGGATTATATGAAAGGGCTAAACACAAACCCCTCATTGAGTCCAAGTGGGCTCAGTGTTCCCAAGGTATAAATCCACCTGGACTCGATCTTTAATAGTTCGTTGTCCCAATCCCCGCGTCTAATTCCTGGAGAAAATTGGTCTATCCCCATGAAGCTCATGGCTTTGAGATCCCCAGGTTGGCACCTGTTGGCATGATTGGCCACTGGAGTGTCTAGTTTGTTCCGGATAGAGCCTACGTGTTCAAGTATCCGTGTTTTTAGGGGACGGCGGGTTTTGCCCACGTACTTTTTCCCACATTTGCATGTTCCCATGTAAATCACTCCCAATGTATTGCAATTAATGAATTTGCGTATGTCAAAATGCTTCCTGTTGTTATAGTTACTGAAGGTTTTAGAAACTGTCATATACTGACAGGCCTTACACCTTTGGCAGTGGTAGTTGCCGTTTATACGAGGTGGTAGCCAGTGCAGCCAGAACAAAGAACAGTTAGATTCATAGGCACCTTCAATAAACAATGGAGGGTGGCTAGGGAAATCTTACAAAAACACTGGCATATACTCAGGGCGGATGAAGACCTATGCGACTCCATACCAACTTTTCCAGCAATGGTCAGCAGACGGGCCAAAAATCTGAGAGACCATCTGGTCCATAGCCACTACAATGTGGCAACCCCAAGGGCCACCTGGCTACCACCTCGTATAAACGGCAACTACCACTGCCAAAGGTGTAAGGCCTGTCAGTATATATGACAGTTTCTAAAACCTTCAGTAACTATAACAACAGGAAGCATTTTGACATACGCAAATTCATTAATTGCAATACATTGGGAGTGATTTACATGGGAACATGCAAATGTGGGAAAAAGTACGTGGGCAAAACCCGCCGTCCCCTAAAAACACGGATACTTGAACACGTGGGCTCTATCCGGGACAAACTAGACACTCCAGTGGCCAATCATGCCAACAGGTGCCAACCTGGGGATCTCAATGCCATGAGCTTCATGGGGATAGACCAATTTTCTCCAGGAATTAGACGCGGGGATTGGGACAACGAACTATTAAAGATCGAGTCCAGGTGGATTTATACCTTGGGAACACTGAGCCCACTTGGACTCAATGAGGGGTTTGTGTTTAGCCCTTTCATATAATCCCCACATGCCCTATGTCTAGCACTCCCCCCCCCCTCCCCTTGTATCAGCCATCAAACATCAGAATAAACCTCATACATTCAATGAAACAACGACACAGTGTGCTTACATTACTTTATTTTTCGTTTTATTCAATCAATGGAATATAGTGTATTAGCATTTGGTACTATCTAGATTCATAGGTATACCCTTACTATTAGTGACCAACCATCACTTCCAACCATGAATATTAAAGCTTACAACACTAATCCCCTAGCCTATGTGAGTAGTTACAACAGCAACACATCACATATATAAACAGTATTGCAGCCATAGCTATTCAGCCCAATGTGATGTTGCAATTGATTTGACACTATTGCAACATATTAGTGGGCACCCTGAATCTGGCATCAAGGCAGTTACGAGTATGCAGGCCACACGCAGTGCACTAATGGTAGTGGGATATAATATCCGCCATGCAGCAGTAATGAAGGGGTTAAGTGAGGAAACAGGCAATTCCATCTTGGCTATATAAACATACCTCTACAAGCAGGGACCTCCCCCTACTGCCCTGAAGAAGCATTCACTACGTGAAACGCGCGCGTCGGCATTTTCTCTCCTGCACACGCGGGAAACCGGTTGATTTGAACACAACAGCTGATGGATATTGTTCCGCGTTGTTAGACTTGCGGTTTCCCCCGGCGTATGTTTACTTAGGATCGTGCTGTGTCACTGTACCGCGGGATCCTACTACCTCACAGGGTCTATTCACTCACAGACAGGCAGGTCCTCGAGCATATCAGCGCTGATATAACCAAGATCAGAGCTGATATAGGGGACCATGCGATTCACAGATAGACCGCTCCCCCCCCACAAACTGGTATTAGGTTTTTATCTGTCATCAAGGGTTAATAAGGGGGGTGGGGTGATCATACAGTGTGTTTTTCATCCCATCAGCAACCCCACATACACCCGCTTTACCTACCGGTTGACACTGTTGGCATTTTGTCAGTGTACTCACCGGATACTGGCAGACATACTTTTGAGCAGTTTACAGCGTTGATACCAGCTCTAGCCATCACAATTATAGTGGAGGTTGCTTCAACATTAGCCGCCTCCCTTATGCACCATATCACCCAGCCCTGGGATCAGTGACTGTGAATGTGCACTAGGTGTATTTATGTGGATTCAAACAGAATGGCCAATGTATGACTGGTAATCACACTGCACCATCAAGCTCAATATTGATGCAGCCATACTCAACTGATAATATAGGTGAGCCCTGTGGATTAAAAGCACACCCATAAATCCTACGACATATCAGCAGCACATATGGTGGTCTGCATCAATTACTTTTCTGCAGTATAGGTGTCCATGGTATATCAAATACACACCTGATCAATGCCAACGGAATTATACCTTACCTTTTGTTTGCTTATTAGCCTGCGCTTTATTTCATCTGTGGGCACAATACGATTCCACCATAGACCTAGCACCTTCAATGTTAGCGAAATTATCAAGCGAGCAGCACTATTTCAAGCAGGGGCAGATATGGTCTAACCTGTCACTTACTATGCCATAAAACGCTTATATTATTGGTGTGTCACTTGAGTGCGTAACACATGCACTGATACACTAATACTGAGATTAACCTCTAAGTGAGCTCCAATAGACCCATCTCCTATATCTTTTAGGAAGCTATAACAGATAGCGCCTTGATCCCGAATATCTATAAGGGATCTTATCACTATATCTACCCACCTTATCTCGGATGGGTTATGAAGGATACAGTCAAGTGCTGTTATAACACACCGTTTAATTACGTTTTAACACCCTATTTTTTATTCTTGGTTATCAATAAAGTATTTTAATTTTATAATTCTACATTTGTTGTGACAGAGTGCTGGAAGACTGGGTCCTTTTTTCTCTCATATGATATTATTAGTCTCCATCCAGTCAGCACCTCACTGTGGTTAGCATAAGCTGTGCGGGTTTTTTCTGTGTGTATTATTATGAATGTATAAATAAATTGTTATAAATGTTCAAGTATGTATATATCCCGGCTTGTTGTGGCATTTAGTCAATCTGCCCATGAATTAGGGATGTTGTATCAATTATCCTATAGGAGGAGAGGGTATTGATAGTTCTATGGGTATATAAGGACACCTGTAACAGGTCACCGCTACTCCTGATGAAACCGTCATTCAGAACGGCGAAACGCGTAGAGCGTGACCCTACGATTGAGAGGGAGAGACTGCCTGGAATCCCGTGAAGTCATTTTCCAACCGGCGGCGACACCGGAAGTGACGTATCGGCCCCAAGACCGGAAGTGACGTGTCGGCTCCAGGCTGTGATGCACCTCGGCGGTTTGAAGCAGCAGAGACGCTGACATGTGATATTGCGATCACCAACGTCCTCTGCTGTTATCCCATTGGGATCTTGTAAGCCTCCACTTTTTATTGTGTTTGGATAAATTGTGAGATTTTACCTGGGCTCCGTGTGTGTCACTCTTCTTTCAGATTACACCTCCTCCATATATCTTTCATCCATGGCCCTCTAGTCTGTTATATTTTAATAGTAGAGGTGCTCTTTTGGGAGCTCCATTTTATTCATATTGCTACAGTGTTGCACTATGTGTATTTTATTTCTTTTTAAGGTATCAGCGCTCCCCTGGTTCTTCCTTGTCTTTGTTCGCGTGGACCTTGAAACAGTCCTTCTAAGGGTTTCAGTGTTTATTTGTTCCTTTTTTTGCATATGATTTTATTTGCATTTTCTTTCACATTGTGTTTGTTTATTATTAGTATACACTTGCACTATGTTTAGTTGATAAGATATTGAGCGCCATCTAGTGTTTTTTTTAATGAACCCCAGAAGCCTAGTCCTGTGTCCCCACTACCATCGGCGGACGACTCAGCCCTCCTGTTACCAGCAGGTATCATGCACCACACGATCAGTAATGTCTATTCTGAAAGCCAGAGGTCATGTGTAAGATGATTTAGCCCAGATAGTGTCAACTCGGCCCTCTTTTCCAAGCACAACAAGTTCTGTTTCTTTTCTTTACTTTATTTGGGGAAAGTAGCATAAAATACAGTCACTTGTGAAGAGATGTTGATGTATGAATAGTGTCTCTCTGTGGGTGCCTTGGTAGTTAAGAGCAGGTGAAAAAGATAATCCTACAGTAACAGTACAGGGGTTTACAGCAAGGTACTCACTCATCCAGAGGTTATGGTGGAAAAGGAAGTGAGGGGCAATGTGGGTAAAGGGAATAGCCTTGGGACAGACTATCTAGACCAAACAGGAGGGGGGGGGCAGACTAGCCCATTCTGGTGAGGATCACAGGGGCTGCAGTTGCAGCTCACTGCTTTCATGCCCAGAGGCAAGAAATGCAACATTGTTGCAAGTTACACGCGCACAGTATGTGTGTGCAAAATCCATGCAGCTGAGAATAAGGATCTGACAGGCAGAAGCTGCAAAGGAGAGAGGGGGGTGAGTCAGAAATGTAGTTCTTGTTCCATGACAATGTCCAAATTTCCCACTGGGTGGGGGAAACACCGTTACAGAAAGAAAAATATAATAGTAACATGCCCCTCATTATAAAAAGGTACCTCAGGGGACCCGCACTCTCGCACTCTCGCACAACTGGAATCACAACAGAAAGACAACCACGTAGAGGAACACTGGAAAAATCACTGAAATTCACTGTAAAGTGACTCTCACAATCTCTCTCATTCCTGTATGTTTCCCAGTACAGATGTAGTAAGACTTACTGTCCCTGGGCGCCCTGGACAAAAAAAAGCAAAAGTCTGCAGTACTGAGGACAGTGTCTGCTGCGATCACGCTGCGATCACGCTGCGAGGGGGGGGAGGGTGTCCATGCTTCTGAATTGGACCCCCCCGCAGCGTTAATCCTTCCGGGTCGCGACCATCGCGGTTGCGAGATCGCGGCAAGGAAGACGATATGCTTTACTACATCTGTACCTCTGTAATTAGAGATAGCGGGCTGGTGTATAGGGCTCTCAGCATTCACAAGTGCTTTTCTGTAGAGATGTATTGCTATATTAAGCATTTATTCTGGTATATGCATATGAGAATTTTATCTTGACTTCAATGCATATAGTATATGTTCTATTGAATTAGGAGAAAAATATGAACATGTATAACTGCAAAGATTATCCAATCTCTGTATATACTGACTCAGCGTGATGCACGCACAACATGGATCAAGGTTTCCAAGAAGAGTTTTGTTTCTCCCCACCTATGGAGTTGCTGACCAGTAACAGTGCCGCAGGTAAGAGAGTTTTTTTCTAGTCTGGTGATGTGCTTTTCGAGCATTACAAATATACCCTCACCAAAGACAGATTACTCTATCATACCACTTCCTGCTTTATGATGCACTGGGTCCAATACTCTTTATTACTTATTCAAACCTTGTCCCAACTTATTTATTTACATTTTTGAGCAAGAATTGCCATTGTACCCCTTTTTTGCTGTAGCACTGTTTATAGGGAATCTTTCCCTTACCTTCTACTATGTATAACTGCAAAGTGACACATTTTGGTGAAATAAAAGCCCAGTTTCCAAACGTATTTACTCTGTCCCTAAATTATTGTCATTTGAAAATGACTCTTGTAGCATCAAGCTGATGGCAATACAGCAGTCGGAAGCGTTCTAGAAACAGCTCCCATAATATTTTACTGACGCCATAAAGTAATTCATTTACTGTACTGATATTATTACTGCCTTACTGTGGGTTGTGATTATTGCAATGACTATTAGGAGTAGGAGGAATGATTGGAGTTTGCTCAAGTTGAGAAGAAAGAAAAAAATGGGTGTATATAGCGCTAAAAAATCTTGTGCAGTGACAATGATAATATAATGTGATAGTGCACACAATAAAATGAATTAATATATAGTAATAAACTTAGGCTGCCAGGTGACACCAACTCCAAGACAGGTTGGAAAAACAAGACAAATAATAAACAATACAGACCGGCGCCAATTAGTCCAGGGGGATACTAATGTCCAGCACTGACAGAGTCTTAGAATAGTAGATGGCTGCAGTAGTATCTTCACAGCTTGTCTTCAATAATTGGACTCCATAAACATGTGCATGGGAGAAAAAAAGACAAAGAGAGCATATCATAGTGCAGTATGCAAACAACCAAACATACAGGACAAACAGGACAAGACAAACACTACATAAAACAGGCAAGGCTGACTAATCCTACAATAAAGTATTTATTAACACAAGTAAAATGAAAATGATGAGGTAGCACACGTGGGATCCGGTGGGTAAAACCGGAATCCTACTGTACTTACAGGACTGCCACAGGACATAAGCAGGGGTGCAAGGATAGATGGTAACCAGCAGCAGCTCCGTTTTTTCAGTCTTTAGACCTCCAGGGATTTCTTTCTCTCCGTGACCAGAAGCGCGTCACACAACGCGGCTTGACGGCTCTCGTGGAGCTCCTGGTGCTCTCTGTCAAGCTGAATCCGGAAATCCACTGCTTGAAGGCGGGTGCAATCGCCGAATTTCCTTTCACTTGGCTGCAAGACTCCCGCAGTAACTACCAGTCCTCTGCCACACTCAAAATACAAATCTGCCCGACGCGTTTCATGCGCATGCGCACTTCTTCAGGGGAAATGGATACTGGGCATGTATGACTTAAATACTGACAGAACTCTTCTAATTGGATGTTGTGGCTAAAACCTACCATGGGATTGGTTCAAGCTACTGTCAGTCATGCCCTTAAGAACAATCAGCCTTACTAATACAAACAATACTCACAATGACAAAAAACCTGATAAAATATTAAAATTGCAATGGAAGATATATGCACAAATATTAAACTAAACACAACATATTAATCACATAATTATAGTTACATAATGACCAATAAAAATACTTATAAATATTACTAATACAGGTAAACCCCGTTATAACGTGCCTCGCTATACCGCGATTCAGTTATAACGCGGTTTTCCCGTGGCTTCCGTTTAAAAAAAAAAAAAAAAAAGAATTAAAAAAAAAAAAAAAAAAAATTTTTTTTTTTGCACACAGCACACACTCACTGCACACACACTGCTCATTGCTCACACTGCACACACTGCACACACACTGCACACTGCACACACACTGCTCATTGCTCACACTGACACACACTGCACACTGCACACACACTGCTCACACTGACACACACTGCACACTGCACACACACTGCACTACACACTGACATACACTGCCACCTGCACACACACTCTGCTCACACTGACACAAACTCCCGCACACTGCACACACACTGCTCACACTGACATACACTGCACACTGCACACACACTGCTCACACTGACACACACTGAACACTGCACACACACTGCTCACACTGCACACACTGACACACTGCTCATTGCTCACACTGACACACACTGCACACTGCTCACACTGACACACACTGCACACACGCTGCTCACACTGACACACACTGCACACTGCTCACACACACACACACAGCAAGGTAACCCAACCTCTGTGGTGCCTCTTCAACATTAACCCCCTCACAGCAAGGGGAAAGGGTGTCCGAGCGTCCGGTGTGTCCCCCTCCCCTCTAGGTTGGTGTTACGGCCCGGGGCGGGGGGTGGGACGTCATTGTGCTGTGGGGGGGTGGTGGGGCCCTGCGCTGCGGCTGAGTGGCAGGACGACCCTGCGCTACGGCGGGCCCTGTACTGCTGCGCGAGGGCCCTGTGCTGCGGCGGGGGGGGTTAGCGGTCTTCCGGAGACTGTGCTTACCTGTCTCCAAAGCAGCACATCCCGACAGCGATCACTTTAGGAAACTTATGCAGGCACCCCTCACGTTTGCCGTGCGCGTGCGCATGCGCCATGCGGCTCGTGAGGTGTGGATATTGCCTGCCAGTTCCCTCTGCTCCTCCTGAAGCGGGGACCGGAGGGGCATCCCCCCTCCCATCCCGCGGCCTGTCACGCGGTGACAAGGGGAAGCGGGGACCGGAGGGACATCCCCGCTCCCATCTCGTCCCGCGGGATGAATATGCGCTAAAGCGGCGGCCATTTATTTTTTCCGCGACCCCGTTAGTAACGCGGTGGTCTCGGGGTGGACCCCGAGGACCGCGTTATAATGGGGTTTACCTGCACATGTTAAAATTATAAATAAATAATTTAATAATTTAATAATTCAAGAACTATTATCTATGTTAAAAACACTTTATAATCATTTTAAAAAAGTTCCTAGGTCAAATTCAATGTTCAAGCCATTCGGAGAGAGGGTCTTCAGCTCATAGATCCAGTATGACTCACGTCTATTGATCTGCTTGAGCTGATCGCCCCCTCTCCAACTGACCCGCACATTTTCAATGGCCTTACACTTAAGTCCAACCGGATTTTTGTTATGATGAATTAAAAAATTATGTGAAACACTATGTGTAATGAGCCCTTTCTTTATATTATATATATGCTCATATACTCTCCTCTGGTAGCACCTCCCTGTGCGGCCTACATACTGAAGGCTGCAGGGGCACTCGAGTAGATAGATCACAAATGAAGTGTGACAATTAATGTGAGACTTGATGTTATATGTTTTTAATGTCACATTTGATCTAAATATTTTAGCATTATCACTATAAGAACAGGCCGTACACCTGGTACATTTAAAAAAAACCTTTTGATACATTTGCTGACAAAGATTCACCATGATCCAAGGGGCAACTAGGTGCCAACCTTGATTTCAAATTGGATGCTTTGGTGAAAATAATTTTGGGTTTAGCTGGAAGACAATGTGCTAACGTGCTATCACACAGAAGAATGGGCCAATGTTTGTTTATGATTTGTCTAATCTTGGGGGCCATCTCGTTATATTGGGTTACGAAGGCTAAACCACCACTAAATTCACTCTCTTTCGCTGTTTTTTTATATTCTAGGAGACTGTTTCTATCTATACGATCTACCTGTTGGGATGCTTCTGCAAGCAATTTCTCAGAATATTTTCTTGCCTTAAATTTATCTTTTAACTCACTAGCCTGAATCCTCTTTGTTGGAGCAGTTACGCTTAAGGCGTGTGAGTTGTCCCTTGGGGATATTACGAATCCAACTGGGATCATGTTGACTATACGCTCGTAAATAGTTATTTGCCTGTACGGATTTGAAAAACGTCTTCGTTTGAATGTTATTATTATCAGCTGTGATTTTAAGGTCCAATAACTTTATGTGATATTTATTGTGGTTAAATGTAAATGAAAGATCCCTATCATTATTATTTAAATAAACAAAAAATTGTTCTAGCTGTTCTTCACTACCAGACCAAACAAAAATCACGTCATCTATGAAACGGTGCCAGAGCACCAGGTGTGCCCCAAGAGGACAGTTGTTCCAAATGAAATCTTCTTCCCAACTGTCCATAAAGATGTTAGCATAACTTGGGGCAAACCTGGTACCCATCGCCGTTCCACACACCTGCAAATAAAATTGTGAATTAAACTGAAAATAGTTGTGTGTTAAAATAAAACGTATACTGTCCAACAAAAATGACTTACGGACTGATGAAGTGGCAGTGTCTGACTCTAACAAGCGTGATACTGCTTGACACCCTTTAAGATGGTTAATAGTGGTGTAAAGAGATGTTACATCAGCAGTCACCCAGTCAGTGTAGTCAGCATGCCAGTCCAAGTCCCTGAAAATCTGCAAGACATTAGTAGTGTCACGCAGATAAGATTTGGCTTGACAAACTAAAGGCTGTAAATGATAATCAATAAACTGAGATAAATTTGACGTGAGTGATGATATACCTGAAATGATTGGTCTGCCAGTGGGAAAACTAATATTCTTGTGTATTTTAGGGATAAAATAAAAAATAGGTGTGCGTGGAAAAGGTGAAGATAAAAACTCTGACTCTGTAATTGTAATAGCTCCATCCTCGAGACCTTTACTTAGGAGCATTTTATACTCCATTTCGTATTTGCTCAGAGGATCTTTTGTGAGGGGGAGGTAAGTGGTGGTGTCCCCAAGTAATCTCATGGATTCTTGTATGTAATACTCTGTGTCCATCACCACTATACCTCCCCCTTTGTCAGCAGGTTTTATAACAATTAATTTATTGTCTTCCTCGTTGTCGCAATGCCACTTTCTCTTGAGGATCCATATTATCTTTTTGGATTTTATATGTTCTGCTACTGTTTTCTAGATCCTTAGTGACTATGTCAACAAATGTATTGACCAGGTGACCTTGCGCAAATTTAGGGTAAAAAGTTGATCGTGACTTAAAAATCTTCTTCGGTTGGGGAGAGGTTGCTATAGGCTCATTATGTTGTGATTCCATTTGTTTAGTAATTGGATCTTTAATGAAATACTTTTTTAATGCCAATTTACGTGCAAATTTGTGTACATCAATATGGAGATTAAAACTATTAGGCCCACAGATAGGTGCAAATGTAAGACCTTTGCCTAAAACTTTCCGTTCTACACTGGTGAGTTGATGTTTACTGATGTTGAAAATGTTTTTAGTTAGACAACCATCTTTCAATTTATGTCTATCAACACCTCCCCTGGTTCCTCTGGTGCATTTTTTCTTTTTTTGTAATTTAAAGGAGGCTGGGGTTCTGTATGTGTTTTTATTATCTCTACCTGTGGAAATATGTGTTCTCTCTCCTTTCTCCACTCTAAAAAAGAAAAGCTTGTTTTTGCTCCTTGTGTAGGTAGTGGAGTAAAGGAGACACTATCTGGCTCACTTTCTGATTCAATTTCCGAAAGTGTCTCTATCCTTGCACCCCTGCTTATGTCCTGTGGCAGTCCTGTAAGTAGGATTCCGGTTTTACCCACCGGATCCCACGTGTGCTACATCATCATTTTAATTGTGTTAATAAATACTTTATTGTAGGATTAGTCAGCCTTGCCTGTTTTATGTAGTGTTTGTCTTGTCCTGTTTGTCCTGTATGTTTGGT
This sequence comes from Ascaphus truei, assembly GCA_036426205.1. Taxonomy (NCBI): domain Eukaryota; kingdom Metazoa; phylum Chordata; class Amphibia; order Anura; family Ascaphidae; genus Ascaphus; species Ascaphus truei. The sequence goes on along the minus strand of WSYH01002710.1, from coordinate 63,923 downwards.
TGTTTGCATACTGCACTATGATATGCTCTCTTTGTCTTTTTTCTCCCATGCACATGTTTATGGAGTCCAATTATTGAAGACAAGCTGTGAAGTTACTACTGCAGCCATCTACTATTCTAAGACTCTGTCAGTGCTGGACATTAGTATCACCCTGGACTAATTGGCGCCGGTCTGTATTGTTTATTATTATTCAAGTTGAGAAGAAGCGATAGAGTAGAGTCAGGAGAGAGTAAAGCAAAAGAAAAGAGATAATAAACAGCTAAGCTGAATTTGTAGAAGAAGAGAGAGCACCAGGATAAAATAATAACGTATGGAGAGAGATAGGAGAAAGTGCAGTTAGAGCAGAGACATACAGTACTCAGGTCAAATATGAAAAGCCCAGGCATAAGGTATATGTACATTTACACATTTACAGTAAATTCAAGTGCATGGGTCCCCATCCTGTACTATATATTTCTTAAATTATTTACAAAAAAAAAAAGCTGATTCAATTGGAAAGATAATTAATATGCAGAAGAGAAATGTTGCACCATAAAGCTTCAGACAAAGCAATATCCTACTTGTGTGTTAAAAAAAAATTAGTACTATGAGAAAATACTTCTAGAATTAAAATAAAAACAACAACAATTACATTTTTTATATATAATAATGTATGTAGCCCTGGTAAGAAATGGGGCTATAGTTCTATCCTCCTCCTGGTATAATCCCTGGTAAGGGCAGTTTGCCTGGAGTTATCATGGGTTTCCCCCACTTCAAGCACTGCCCTGAGTGGTGGAGGTAGTTCACCTGACCCTGTGTCAAAGCAAGAGACACAAGGGCGGTGCCTGCTGAGATCATAAAAGAGCAGTGCATTTCCTATTTAGTGTGTATTCTGTCAGTCTGACAGTAGTGATAGTGAGTTAGGAGGAGAGGAGTGATCAGCTCTAGTGAGGTGGAACAAAATACCTCTCACCCTGCTTAGGGGGTGAGGGAAGAGCTAACCCCACTCTGGATGCCTTTGGTCCAGAGTGGCGGCAGAGACATCACAAGGGAGAACAGTTAGTGGACTGTGCATCAACTGTAACTGTCGGCTGCTACTGCTGCCCAAGAGAATAAAGAGACTGCTGCTTTTAAAGATAATCCTTGTGTGCGACTGGAATCCCTCATCCCTGTGGGGAATCTCTGTCGTAAGGATTCCACCCCGCATTCCTGGGTCTTACTATAGATGGAGGCGCTGCACCATTGAACCAGAACGAAAGCATCCACCCCAGTAACCTGTTCCTGTTATCCCCAATGTCATCGCGGGAGACTCAGGCCCTCCTGTTGCCAGCAGGTATGCACCACACAGAGACACCTAGCCAGACCCCAGAACACCTTAGGGGACCCGATCTGCGATTAAGGGGGGGAAGATGGGCTAGATGTAATAAGCATGTTTTTTTTCTATAGCAACCATTTACAAGTGTAGCCCTGTTTCCGACTGAATATAGTGCGCTACCAATGCTGTCTAACCTGTTTGCTCGCAGGGCCTAAGCCTTCGCCACGGAGAGCCTGGGGCAACACATATGAATACTGACAACCTTTTACCAAGTGCAGCGCCTCCAACTGCGATGGCTCCCAGCAGAGTGGAAGTTGTTCCTCGCAGGACAATAATGTACTACTCCACACACAGCACGTAAAAAACAATGACTTTACTAATAGCAACCATAACTTTGCATGTCATAAACAGGTGTCCCTCCCTAGGGGAGACACTATGATACTGCGTCTCGCAGGACGCGACCCCTTCACCATGTACCCATACCGTGTCCAGTTCCGGCACCCAAAAGCCCCACCCTCAACGTGAGGTATGTGTGTGTGACTTCGCAGCCACTATGTTCTGATATTATAGTTTGTGCACTTAATGATGTTACCTGCCGAGCGCTCGGGCCTGCCAAGGAACTTCACAAAGGATTCGACGACGAAGGAACTCCAGGAATGCCTACCAGGGCGATCCCACCTGGGTGGCCACTACTGCGCAGCCCGAGGTCTGAGCCCAAACCTCTGGTATAATATCGTAACAGTCTCTGGGTGTACAACTCTCCTTCTGCTACTAAGGGGGACTGTACCCTATCTGATGGCCTGTCCCTACTTCCGCTTAACACTACGGGGACTCAGGGCCTAACTGGGCCAGGGGTATGTGGCCTAGTGTAGGGGCTACTGACCTCCCTACACGCAGAGCTACTTCTCCTTCCTCCTCCGGATCAGTTCTTCCTGGCGTGCTCCCCTGCGCAACCTTCTAACTCTACCTCCCGATATTCCGCCTGCCCTATAGGCTCCCTGGCGTCACCTGGTCTCGCTATGGCTGCTGGGACTCATGGTCCCGTGCGCTCCACCCTATAGGAGCAGCTCCTCTTTCGCGGGCTTTCGCAACCTCTTGCTGCGCATGCGCGACCTCTGCTCCCTCACCACCTCTACGGGCTCACCGCGCATGCGCGAACAACAACATGGCGGCGCCCTACTCGCTCGGGTCACTGCGGAGCCTCTGATATACCGAAGCACTCCCTGCACGCTGCAACCTTCCCTATTCCCCCAGCATGCGGAGATAAGGGTAGTCCTGGGGGACCTGGCTACACAAGTCACCTCCCCTTCCTCTTCTGAAACAGGCTCTGGCACACCCCTTTTTGAGCCCCGCCCTCTTTCTAGCAGTGCACCAATTGTATCTAGAGACTGTCTGGTCACATGATCTTCGACACAGAACTTTGCTTCTTTGGTCCCCTGCTGCCATTTGGAGAACCCCGAGCCAAATCTTTGCAGATCGATTAGAGGAGAACGGATCGATCGGCAACTTAGCTAATTACTTATCATTGTGTGGATTGTATTGATGCGCATAGTAAAGAGAAAAAATAAATAAAATAAAAAAATTAAATAATGCAACTTGGATTTTGCTGCTTTAAAGTTTTAAATTCTAACCACTCCTTCCAAGTACTCAGCTTGATCTATTAAAGGAATTACTACTTCAAAAATACTATCGGGCTCTACAGGATAAATATATATACTGTAATTATAATACACTAACAATAATAGCATGTTCCTAACATTATTGTGTTTCTTTCTTTTTTACTGTTTCACTTTCCCTTCTTTAGCAGGTCTTAACCGTTTCCCTCTTAATCCCTGGGTGACAAGCATATCATGTTAAAGCCATACTCTTCTTTTGCTCAGATTGGCTCAGTGAAGCTGCCTGTGACACCAGCGGTGGGGCAAGACAAACATATATTGTATTCATTTTTTTCCATATAAAGAGCCTTATCTCTGAAAAGCCATGTGCTGTATCCTCTAACAAACCAGGCCGCCTGGGATCAGAAAGTAGGGACTGGAATCCCAGCAGACTGATTGATGAGATTATGTCGCTCACTGGGCTGTTATCTCGTTGACAATAGAGCACTAATATGAACGGAGGTTAAGGAGAGCAAAACGCAAATAGTGATTCCAATATATTTTTACTGGAAACCCTTACTAAATAACAAACAGACTATCATTATACATTTGGATTGTTACATGCTTGCAGGTCTTGTCTTCATGTTTGCACGGCAAAACTAAAAAATATATTGGAATCAAATCAAATTGAATAATCACAGAAGAGATCACCATTAGCGTTTTCATTCTTGATCAGAATCTATAACACATTTTGAAAACTGTGACAAATGATTCATTGGCATGCAAATTACAGCAACAAAATCCTGTCGTTTGTACAATAGCTGCCCAACATCGCCATGATGGAAAGAGGTACTATCAGATGAAACAGAAGAAGTGGCAGCTGCACTAACCATCTTCACATACTCAAACACACATTGCCAAGACTGACACAACATTTTCATGATTAGTGCAAATTACTCAAATCGAAGGTCGCAGGAACGTGGATTTGCCGGATGTTTCTGTCTCAGCAGTTCCAATTTATTAAGCTTCAAAGGAGACACAAGTGGAACACTTAAAAACCAAAGTTGAGCTTGAAAAAGCCAACGTTTATCACGACACTGATCCCCATGTCAGTGTGTCAGGATAAAGATGCATTACATTGTCCAGGATTTATGGCCATATGTGCTAAGTGGTGCTATGGTGTATGGCACGTTCAGACACATGCACTTTAATGGGCAGTAAGGCTGCTCACAGTTTAGCTTCCCTTGGGTCTTAGGCTAAGGCCCCGCTGCACACGGCCGCCTTGCTTGCTGGCGGCGCGTGCAATTCACTGCACCGCGATCTGCGGTCTGCAGTGAATTTTTTCCCGGCGTGTGGGGGGGGGGCAGGGGGGGCGTGGTCAAAACGGGTGGGGGGGGCGCGGCCATGATGTGAGGGGGTGGGACTGCCCACAGCGCAGCACTGCAGATGCCCCATGGCACCCTCGGCCCCCTCAGCCCCATGGCACCCACACACACACAGGCACTCACACACACCACACACACACAGGCACTCACACACACCACACACACACAGGCACCCTCACACACTCGCAGGCACTCACACACACACACAAATACACACGGAGGGGGATCAGAGCAGGTGGAGAATCGGAGGGGGGATCGGAGCAGAGGGAGGAAATTGGATTGGCTGCTGGGATCCAATCCATGATTGGTTCCCTTGCATGCCACATGACGCGGCACTCGCCAAAATCACAAGCTCCTTGTAGCTCCGGCTGGCTGACGCGTCACAGCACGCAGTCAGCCACGCCGGAAGGAGCCAGCGAGGACCTCAAGAAAAGAGGCAAGCAGCTGGTGGTCTGCGGCTGCGCGCGCCGCTGGCCGCAGCGGGACCAAAGCCTTATAGTGTCTGTAAGGCTAAGGCCCCGCTGCACGCGCCCGCACGGCAAGCTTGTTTGCCGGCGGCGCGTGCAAGTCACTGCACCGCGGTTTGCGGTCTGCAGTGAACTGTGTTGCGCGCTGGGGGAGCGTTGCCAAACGGGTCGGGTGGGCAGGGGCAATGACGAGGGGGGGCGTGGCCATGTCGTGTGTCAGGGAGGAGGGGAACCCGTTCTAAAAAGGACTCATTCCACCCACAATACACAGCTCCCAGCAAATTAGAAAATAAATAGTAAAGCAGAAGTTTGTTCCCCCATCCTGCTAATGGTTCCGGACCTCTTGCATCCCCCCGTCTCTCCTCCCCCCCCCCCCCACACACACACACACACACACACACTCCCCCCCTACCTTTTGGAGGGAGGGGGGGAGAGGGAGGGAGAACCATGCATGGCTGCCTCAGACTTCCCTCACAAGCCGCCTCCTCCCGCCGTAGCTCCTTCCTACTCCCCTCATTGGCTGACGCGTGCACCACATGACGCGTCAGCGCTGCAAAGCACAAGGAGGTGGTAGCTCCAGCAGGCTGACGCGTCACAGTATGCAGTCAGCCCTTGCCGGAAGGAGGCAGCGGTGACAAGGACCATTCGGGTAAGGTGCTGGTGGCCCGCGGCCGCGGCCGCCGCCGGCCGCAGCGGGTCTCAGGCCTTAGGCTATGGTTTGAACATACTGCGTTTGTGTAGGTTCTGCCATTGTTACTACGTGTACAACCTTTTTTACAGTGTTTCTTTACTTGCTGCGCGTGATTCTTTCTCCTCAAACACAGGCCTCCTTAGTTGGGCCTTCCCCAGTGCACACTAAAATCTAAGACCACAAAAAACAAGCACGCATTAATGATTTAGCAATGAATTTCTAAGGGACAGGTTTGTGAAGGGTGGTAATGGGTTTATTATGTGAATGTTTTAAAATCTTTGCAATGTACATACTCCTCCTGGACATACAGTACTAGGCTAAAACTCAATTCACCTAGGATAGTTCAAACACAATGGTTTAAATGTTTTTTATTTTTTTGTCAGTTTTGTCTAAATACAATGGAAGATTTATTTTTACATAGCCAAACTCTGTTAAAAAAATGTTAAAATGTTACAATATGTTAAAAAAAAAAAAAAAAAAAAATCGGTATTAATTTGAAATTTGTTTGTGTGAATTTATAAAGAAAAGTTTCATGGGGATTTAAAAAAAAAAAAAAAAACATGGACAAAGATACAATAGACTAACGAGTTCTTCCCGAAATCATCAAACCTGCTTCCTTCACCCCTTTGTCACATCATACAGTGTCATCTCTGTCAGCAGCCATCTCGCAATCTCTCTATGGGCAGCCGTATCTCCATCTCTCCATCTGCAGCTGCCTCTCCATCTCTCCATCTGCAGCTGTCTCTCCATCTCTCCGTCTGCAGCCGTCTCTCCGTCTCTCTATCTGCAGCTGTCTCTCCATCTCTCCGTCTGCAGCCGCCTCTCCATCTCTCCATCTGCAGCCGCCTCTCCATCTGCAGCCATCTCTCCATCTCTCCGTCAGCAGCCGCCTCTCCATCTCTCCATCTGTAGCCGCCTCTCCATCTCTCCATCTGTAGCCGCCTCTCCATCTCTCCATCTGTAGCCGCCTCTCCATCTCTCCATCTGTAGCCGCCTCTCCATCTCTCCATCTGTAGCCGCCTCTCCATCTCTCCATCTGTAGCCGCCTCTCCATCTCTCCATCTTCAGCCGCCTCTCCATCTCTCCGTCTGCAGCCACCTCCGTCCGCCCATAGCCCTCAGCCTCCTGCACAGCCCACAGTCTCCCCAAATACACACACATCTTTCCCCCCTCCCTCCTTGTACCTCTGCCAGGGAGGGAGGAGAGAGACACACACATACACACATACACACATACACACACATACACACACCTGTCCCTCCCTCCTTGTACCTCTGTTGGGGGGGGAGAAAGAAGGGAGCTGGCCGGGGGACTCACAGAGACAGCTAACATCCCGGCTTCTCCTGACTCTGTGAGATTCTCCCCCCACTCCCCCCCTCTTACCAGCTCTCCTGCACAGCAGAATCCAGCACTGTACGGGTAATGCTGCGTGGGGTTGCCGCTGCGACGCCGGGTTCAGGGAGAGCTGGAAGAGTTATTCCAGCTCTCCCCCTCCAGCGGACGCGGGGTATTGTAGTAGATAACAGTTTAAGATGCAAATGTTTATCTTTTTTTTTTTTTTTTACCTTGCCCTACTTATATGTGCCAGCTCACGAACATTAAAACTGGAGGTATCCATATGGTTTCAATACACTCATGTGAGCCCCCATTGTTCACTACTACGAGGAAAAGAGTAAAGATTTTGCTGTCAGAAGTGTTTCTTTTATTGGACATTTTCTTTTTTTTATTACAATTTCTCATTCGGAAAAAAATAAAAATAAATAAAAATAAGTTTACCGAGCAGTGCTACTGGTGTGTGCCATTTGACCCCTTCCAAGATGGCTTAGTACATACTGTACTGGTCCATATTTTTATGCAATCCTCTGCCATAAGACACCTTCTGGTGCTGGATGACCCTTTAAATTCCATTGACTTTACTAAGCGGTGTCATGCCACAGGACATCTTCCAGTGCCGGAGGACCATTTATATCACGTTGAAATGAATGGGTCGTAAGGTGTCTTTTAGTGCTCAAAGGGGTTTTATGGCACAGCACTGCTTAGTAAATATGGATCATTCATTAAGCCGCAATGTGGGATATCACATGTATTATTTGGCATAATCTGCCATTGACATGCCGAATTAAGGGGTGGGCTGGCTGGGCACTTGTCCGGGGTGCCAACTGCAAAGGGGTGCCATGCGCTATGATCCCGGTACCATCTTTAAATGTCCAAATCCTGCGCAGTAGATTTAAAGATGGTGCATCAAAGGGACGAGCGTGTGCAGGACTTGCGGAGCGGCAGTAGCAGCAAGAAGGACATTTACATTGACGAGGATGCTTGGCCACTCGGGACGTTGACGGAGCAGCGGCACAAGACTACTGGGCTTGCATCTCTCCCTCACTGTCCTTCTACGGGCTTCTTTCTCGTGCCGATGCATGCCGGAAGCAGAAGCCCAGATTCCGGCATGCACCAATGTCAGATAGAGGCCCTGGAGCTGAACAGTTAGAGAGAGCCAGGCTGACGGCAGCAGCAGCGTGCGAGAGCCAGGGCTCGGTGGCAACCCGAGGCCCGGCAGCTGGATGCACAAGTTGTGCCCGACTTCTGGCCGGGGCCCAACTTCCAGCGCTGGCCAGCTGTGTCCCCTGCAGCAACTCGGCCCGGCCACTTTTCCCAGCTCTCCCCCCCTGTCAGGGGCCCGTTCCAGGCACTTGGTGAAAGAGGACAGCGAGCATCTGAGAGTTGGTGTTAGATTTACAAGTTTACTGTATTCTTGGGTTTTACCTTTTTTTTTTACTGCATAGATTTATATAATAGTGAATAATTAGCCCCTAACTAGAGGGTAAGTAATAATAATAGTAATAATAATAATACAAATATACAGTAAATGTGCATAGTCACAACAAAATAGGAGTATGGTCTTTGAAGTCATTCTTCCCTCTTGCAGTTCTTGTAGCTAGATGTACGTATGGAAAACTAACAACAATAGCTGCAAGTCGAACGTTGCTGGAAATGTCAGTACATATTTTATCTTTGTAAAGGAGTAGGTGCGCTCACGTGACTTGACAGGATGCCTCGGGGGCACAGAAGTCCATCCACAAAGTCAATTGAATACAAATAATTGATCTAAATAGAGACAGAACCAGCGCTTTTAAGGTCTTGAAAAAATATATGCTCTTTATTCTGGACGAATCTATGTTTTCGGATCCAAGGTCCGAGTTGGCGACCGAAACGTTGATGCATCCCGAATAGAGAAGGTATTTTTTCCAATACGTCAGGAGTGCTGGTTCTTTCTCTATTTAGAGCAATTGTTAGTAGATATTTTAAGAAAGGAAAAAAATATAAACTGTACAGACCCATCCGAAGCGCTGCTGGTCTATTAGATACCTTTCTGCACCTGAAAGAAAACTGGTGTTTTTCCAAATATCTCTATTCGATTTTTTGCATGTCCAAGTTATAGCATATTCAAGTATCAAAATCAACCACGACATATATGGTACAGGCTCAAAGAATTCAGATAACACGTGGTAAGTGCAGTGGTCAGTTATATAGGTGAGAATTGTATTATTATTTTTAATACTTTTAAAAGTGCATGCTTTCTATACAGATTCAAGGGGTTTTACCGTATAGCACTACTTAGGCTATACTTGGGTCACCGTGTTATTAGGACCATTACCTGGTGTCAGACGATGTTTTATGGTAGAGCATTGCTTGGTTAATATATTCCTGAATGTTTTAAGCACCAACTCTTAACTACAGGTGTTGTATTAAGGGGCGCTTACAAGTCTACTGCACATCAACCAAAATAAAATGGTGATACAATAATTTATAGGATAGAAAACTGCTTTAAACACTCAGGGCTTTTATAAGCCACATTAATAGATTTCTTTTATTTGATATTTTTTTTCAATCTTTGTGTGATTATATATACAAAGCAATCTTTTTATAGAGTTGCTAATTGCTAATGTACCCACAAGCACAAGAGCCAAAAGATGGAACAAAATTTAATTTTAAAAAATGTGCAATTAATATGCAGAAACAAATTATCTGATCAAAACGTTATTGTCCAATTCCCAAGGTCAACACGGGACTCATTTATACTCAGAGATTCAAATTTAAATCCGCAAGCGAAACAGAAGTGTAGTCGCCTGTGCATTGTACACTGAGGTCAGGTGACCTTTCCAAAATACAGTATTATTATGAGCACATTTAAATGTACATTCATTATGATTATAACTGCATTATAAAAATAATAATGCCTTTCAACAGGAGGTATGAAGCAGCATAAGACTTTTTAACCTCTACAACATCAGCTTCACTTCCAGCAACAAAACCCTTATGGGACATACATATATACTGAGTAGTGCTATTCCACAAGATAGCTTATGGTCTATTCATTAGAATCAGCCATAGGTTGTCTTATAGCCTATGATAGCTTGGTAAGTACAGTATGGTCATACAGTATGTGTCACATTTACTAAACGGCGCTACTCAATTAGACCCCATCCAGCACTAAAAGTCACCTTATTGCCCCTTGATTGGAAAGGGTCTGAAGTTATGTTCTGGCATTGGAAGATGTATTATGGCTGCTATATCTGTATGGTTGGTTAAACAGTAGTAAGGTATTGCAAAACAATAGGGTGTATTCTCATAGCTCCGAAGTTTGGCAATCCGCTTCTAATGTGCCATTTAGAAGCGGACTGGCGTGCTTTGTTATTCTGTAAGCCCTTTTCGCATGTCCAATCTGAGCCTTTTTTAGAAGCGGCTTCACTCTGGCTCTGCCAATCTGATCGGTTTGTCAAAAAAGCATCAAACTCGTGTAGCCCCGGTCTCTTTTAAGCCCCAGAGACCCCCTTGCCTGCTTGCCGAGCGGTTGCGGGTGCCGCCGGAGGCAGCGACGGACCCGCCGGTATGCAGAGAAGGTGGGGGACGGAGCAGGGAGCACTCCGAGGCTCTGCGGCACACCCGGCTAGCGGGGGACGCCATTGTGTCTGCTCGCGCATGCGCAGTGGTCGCGCATGCGCAATGTAAGCGCGCGAACGACGGACCAATAAGGGAAAGGCTCCGTCGGTGGACTACAGCTCCCATGGGCTCTGGGACAATCAGCTGATGTCAGGTGCCAATCAGAAGGCTAGGATTACGGGAGGAGGAAAGGGAAGCATGGGGGAGAGACCACGCTAGGCAGAGGAGATCCGGAAGGGGCTAGAGGAGGTAGTGCGAGTGCAGGGGGTCCGTGACCTACCTTCATAGGACAGCTATCCCCACAGGCCCTTAAGAGTATCCCCTGAGTCACAGTAGGTTGCTGTGCTGCAGGGACGCCCTATAGTGGTAGAGTACTTACACCTTACTGTATAGCAGTTAGGGACCAGTGTGCGGAGCAAGGCGATGGCGAGCCATTTGGGACCAGACAGCTTCACATCGTGAAATCAGTGGCAGGCTGTTGATTCGGGAATAAAAAGAGAAAAAAGCGCAAGGCCCATAGAGTAGTATAGTCGAGTTTATGAGTGATCAATCAGTAAAAACACTTACAACAATGTAGTGGTACAGGCATACGGTACGGGTATACAGACCGCAGGAACAGAGATGCTTTTTCGTCTGCTTGTCAGGGTCTCAGAGTCCTGGCCCTTCTCCTCCCACGATCGGCGAACTTCACTTCGTGTCAGGTGACTTGTGACGTCGGCGCGGGTCATCGATCAGTGGGAGAATACAGGGTGGATCTCAGCTCCCTCCTCAAACACGGCGGTTCAGACACTCTGCAAACAGCAACCTGTAGCCTCTCAGCAACCTAGTGCCAGCTCCCAACCAGTACAGTACAGCACAGCAACCAGAGCAATGTCAGCCCTACGCGTTTCGAGAACTATGTTCTCTTCGTCAGGGGCACTTTCAGTGGCACTAGGTTGCTGAGAGGCTACAGGTTGCTGTTTGCAGAGTGTCTGAACCGCCGTGTTTGAGGAGGGAGCTGAGATCCACCCGTAGTTCTCCCACTGATCGATGACCCGCGCCGACGTCACGAGTCACCTGACACAGAAGTGAAGTTCGACGATCGTGAGGAGGAGAAGGGCCAGGACTCTGAGACCCCTGACAAGCAGACGAATAAAGCATCTCTGTTCCTGCGGTCTGTATACCAGTACCGATATGCCTGTACCAACTACATTGTTGTAAGTGTTTTTAACCGTATTTGATCACTCATAAACTCGACTATACTACTCTATGGGCCTTGCGCTTTTTTCTCTTTTTTTTTTCCCTTGTCTACAGTTTCTTCTGGTTCCGAGGTTGGTTCCAGGAGCAAAGTAGCAGCATACCCATATTTTTTGTTAACGGACTTTATATGTTGGGACACACACATTTTTTGGAATCCTTCTAATTTAAGTATTGATTCATTTTTATTTTTTTCATCCATTTTTTATAGGTAATTGTTGTTAGTAGTGTGTTATTCCCTTTCATTTTATGCGACAAATGTATGTATATGTCTAATTATTCTGTTAGTTAGAGCGCTGGTAGACACAGTGGGTGACAGAGGGGTTAACACCCATCTAGACCCTGTCTGTGTTTAACTTATTCACACCATATCCATAGGCTGTGGATTCGTCTGATCCTTTTCGAAGTTGTTACCGGTTACCGCCGTGACCGGAAGGTATTTACCGCAAGTGCACCAACACCGGTTAACAGGCGCTGATCCCGCCTTAGGGAACACTCTTTGGGGACACTAGTGAAGTGGCCAAATGACTGAGCCTTTACAAATACATTACCATACATGGACACGGTGTGGGGCACGCGGTGACGGGTAAGAGACAGTACTCCTAAAGAGAGAGTGGCCGAGCCACTAGCTTTATAGTATAAGTAATGTGATATGTGTTATTGCCACAGTTCATTATCAAACTGTTATTATTGCGTTACAGTAAAACCAGTTACAATCATATGTGTGTGGATATGTTTCTTGCCCAGGGGAATCTTACATGATGGGGATCCTGGGTAAGTGAAGGCGCTGTGCTAAGTAAGTGTTACCAGGCTTCCAGCTAGTGGAGGTTCAGATCTCCTGGAGCCACAGGTGTGTGCAGTACCCGTAGTTTCTTTAGAGTGTCAGAAAAAGGGCTACACTCGCATTTTTTTTTTAAACTAAAACTGCAATTCTTGTAGCTTTGTTATAAAAACCGCTTTAAAAACTCGCTTTTTTTCCCCACGCGACCTCACAGGGGGCGAGACTGGTATTGTGAGTTATGTCCAGAACCTGAAATATGGGTTTGTCCAAGTGGGCCAAATCCATAAGTCAGACTGGGGAAGGAGTTAGCCCCATCTCAGGTCATTCCGCTTCCAAAGGAAGCACAATCCAGGCGTCTCAACTGTTAAACCGTGCGGTTTGTCACTTTTTATAATAGCGACTAAGAAGATGCGATTTGCAATAGAAAATAGGGGTTCATCTCACATTTTCTTCTGCTACTGTACTTCTGAACATGACAACTTCGGAGCAACTAGAAAAGGCTCTGAAGTCTTTCTGACCCTTTTTGGCATGCAAGGTGCTTGGGAGTAAGTTAGTGCTAGAGATTGTAGAATGTTAAGGATATTATTATTTTAAAATGGTTAAACCCTTGGTATTCCTGAAGGTCACGCATGGATTGGTCATGACTTCAGGACGCTGTGGCAGGTAAAAGATTTTTTCAATATAACGATATTCTGTATTTTACCGCTGTTTGTTTAATAAAAACTTTTGTCACATAATTCAGAGAAGCATTTACGGGCAACTGGCTGATATACATAACCACCTTGAAACGGATAGTCAAATACCCATATCGGCAGCCTGAAGAGGTCAGAAATCAGCAAAGTTAAGTAGCAATTGATTATTAGCAAAAGGTGAGACTGTGTGCATATTTGCATGATATTTCCCAGAATCCCTGGCTGCAGTGGAAGCACTAAGAGATAGTGGGGAAAGGCAGGGTTGCAGACCTGTCTGAGACATGTGAATGTGCCCACATGTGATACTTTTATTGAATAGCATGTAATTTTGAGAAAAATATTGATTTACAAGGCATTATTTAGCAGCATTTTCAAAGATGTTTTCACTTGAATGATCAATGCAGCTTTACAATTTTTTTAAGGAGAAAAATACAGCAAGGCTAGTTTTTCTGGGAATAAAACAGTTTTTATTTGTAAAGATAACCTTCTGCTTTAAAGTATCTTTGAATATTCCCTTTGAATATTCCCTGTAGGGACATATTAGGGTTGATAAAGATAAGCAGTAGAAATTTGGCAAATGAGTAGAAGAAGAGAGCTTGTACTGAGCATGAAATGTAATGGGAGGAAAGCAGAGGGCTATAAGGAGTGACGTATATATTGATTTTTGTGGGTTTATAAAGTAGTAAAGTATTTGAATGCGAAAGATAAACTTTTTTAAGAAGAAGAAACAGCCATCTTTTGGAGCAGTTTCTTTCTTCCTGCATCGCATAACTCCCCTGCACTATCTGCCAGGGACTCCTTGTTTAATAATACTGCTCAATATAAGGGACCTTTTTTTTAAATTACACTATATCAGACATCGTGCATATATTTACATCTTCCATCCCAAGAAAACAACAAGCCAAACACAAATATCTATGATATATTTTTAAAAAATCCTATTCGGCAGCACATGCACAACTTAATCTGGCTCTAAAATCTTGACCACTGTTTCTTTTTTCACTTGGAAGCTCCCACGTCCAGTTCCGGCTCTGGCCCCAGTCACTGCAGAGCGCCTGGCGGCACGTGCACCAGTTTAAGCCACGATATGTGGTCTAAGGGTCGCGATGGGACGTGTGTCTTGAGTAGAGAAGGGGGAGGCATGGCGGGGGTGTAGCCATGATGTCACGTGGCTGGTTTGCACCTCATTGGCGGAACTGCCACCATGATGTGGCCAATCTTGTCTATTGGCCAAGGCGGTCGCGCATTGCGCGCATGCGCACACACGCCAACTGGGGCCTTCCCCAATGAGGGCTGTACTTTGTGTGCGGTGCACACGCCGTCGCATGCGCAGCCGCAGCCACTGGGGACGAAGCCTAGGGTAACAGGTTTAAATGAGTCTTCATGGCCTGTGGTTGGTCCTCCTGCTGAAACCCAGTTGTAATCTTGTTGCATACCCTTTTCCTCAGTATCTGTGTCAGGTACTGTATTGGAGAAGAAGGTTTCCAACTGCCTGTCACTGTGTCTGGACTTTCCACCCAAGCATCCAAAACCTTGAAACACATCCCAGAGTTCCCAAATAAATGCCACACAGTTAGTGCCATCTTGTGATGATGTTACCTGCTTTACCAAATTGAATTTCTCATTGACAGTCAGGGTTAACATTGGTGTAACATCCTTAGATACCACAATAAATAAAGTTTCCATGTTTTTTTCTCTATATTTAGTGCTCACTATACTGTACATCTTCAATTCACTCATACAGACGAAACCACGATAATTCTATAGCTTGCCTTAAACTAGCCCGGTTACATGCTGGGTACATGCTGGGTGTAACCTGGCTAGTTTAAGGCAAGTTTAAGGCATTTCTGCATTGACTAATGACCCATAGGATTGTGCGTACATTGCGTGCGTACGTTGCGTGCGGGGTATGCCTGTATATACTTTTTCATTTGAGCTCCGATATTTTTCTTGGGACTAACATTAGCCCCAAGTATACACTTCTACTAGTTTTTATCTAAGGTTAGATCTGCTTAATGGAGAAGTATTTTCAACACATTTTCTTTGATGCCACAAATCATTCAAACTCTTACCAGATACTCCGTCATTTCACCAAGGGCGTTGGTCTTACAGAAGTTTAATTAATTCAGTGATATAATGCTATATTATATTTTTTGTTTGCCTTCCTCTGGATCAATAAGTATAGATATAGGATAAAGTATCTGTTGTCTAAATTTAGCATAGGTTGAACTTGATGGATGGAAGTCTTTTTTCAACCTCATCTACTATGTAACTATGTAACTATATGGCTTTCATCCCTATACTCCATGGTATCTTTCAAAATGCTCATAGCTTTTTGATATACAATACTCTCCCGCTTTGTTTAATATCTCACTTAACCTAATATTGACACCTTCTTCAAACCTAAAGTTATTATAAATATCCAATGCTTGCTCCCCCACAACAAGTAAACATATTGATGAATCAACTTTATTATCTTTCTCCTCGGGTAAATTGCCCGATAGGTTCAGGATGGATAGAGGTTGCGATATATATCCATTCCAGTTGTTTTCTCTCTTCGTCACATATACAAGACACTCCACTTGCTCTCTCTAGCCCAGATAATGGGTTGAAGTGTGCCAATGTTTAATACCCTTTTTTTTTGGATATAGGCCTCTATCTTTGGCTTCCAGCACTGGTAACAACAACAACGGACCCTCCCCTTCTCATCCTGCACTTTTGATGCGTGTAATGATTGTTACGGGGTTATAAAGTATTACAACTTAATTAGAAAGACAGACTTTTAAATAACAAGCAACCGTCATATTGTAGATTGTCTTCTTTCTTGTTCCATCCCATAATGGGCCTCATTCTAGTAATTTCGACAAGGGACTTATCGAGCATTTTGGGCACTTCGAGCGAGTTTGCAAGTGCAGCTATTCAGAAAGCTTCGATAACATGCCAAGCTTGCTCGAGAAGTGCTTCTTCCACATTGTTCGCGCTCCCGCTCAGACAAACCAGGCGCAAGCTCAAAAAATGCTCAAACGATTTTTTTTGAAAAATCGAGCTATTCTAGTAGCTCCGAGATTCACATCGCGGCTGCAACTCGCAGGTTCTCATTTCGCCATCTGAAGGGTAGCGAGATGGGATCTACGATGTGACTTTTAAGAAAAAAATAATTTTTACTGCATTGGATCGAAGCCAGGAGTCTCCAGAGTTGACCCGCATTAATATCAGCTCCGGAGACCTCCGGCTTCAATCCTATGTAATAAAAATATATTTACAGGCAGCTTAATTACCTTAGAGCAGGCCTGCGATGACTCTGGCTGGGCGCCAGTTAATTAAATAAATTAAAAAAAAAAAAAAGTTTTAAAAAAATGGCGAAGATTCATCCCTCCCTCCCTCCCTCCCAGCCCCCTCCCGCCCCCGGGTTTTGCTGTGCGCGGGGGCAACAGCAGCATGAGGAGGATGCGGCAGCCGTGAGTATTTTTTTTTCTTCAATAGCAGGATGCCGGGGAGGTCAGAGCATGCCGGAGGCGGGGCTTAGTACCGGGGAGAGATGATGTGCTGAGCTGATCTAAGAGGTGTGTGTGTGTGTGTGTGTGTGTGTGTGTGTGTGTGTGTGGTAGTGGTGTGTGTGTGTGTGGTGTGTGTGTGTGTGTGTGTGTGTGTGTGTGTGTGTGTGTGTGAAAAACGCGGGCTGGTGGGGGGTGGGTGTAAAAAACGGGCTGGTGGGGGTGGGTGTGAAAAACGGTGGAGGGTGGTGTGAAAACGGGCTGGTGGGGTGGGTTGTGAAAATGGCTGTGGGGGGGTGGGCTGCTGACATGTGAGGGGGTGGGCTGCTGACATTGAGGGGGTGGGCTGCTGACATGTGAGGGGGGGGCTGCTGACATGTGAGGGGCTGGGCTGCTGACATGTGAAGGGGGGTGGGCTGCTGACATGTGAGGTGCAGGGGGTGAGATGATGTAGTGCGGGGGGGAGAGAGTGAGTGTGGTGCAGAGGGGGGAGAGAGTGATGTTAGGTGCACGGGGGGGGAGAGGTGATGTGAGTGCAGGGGGGGGGAGAGAGTGATGTGAGGTGCAGGGGGGGGAGAGTGATGTGAGGTTACAGGGGGGCAGAGTGATGTGAGTTGCAGGGGGGGAGAGATTGAAGTGAGTTGCAGGGGGGGAGCAGAGTGAGTGCATTGGCATGTGGGAAGAGTGTCATATTGAGGGGAGGGGGAAAGAGTGTCATATTGAGGGGAGGGAGAGAGAGTGTCATTAAGGGGAGGGGGAGAGAGTGTCATATTGATGGAAGAGAGATGGGGGGGATGATGACATGGAATTGGCTGGGGGGATGTGGAGGGGGGTATTGTATGTTTGATGTGGAGGGGGTATTGTGTGTTTAATGTGGAGGGGGGTATTGTGTGTTTGATGTGGAGGGGGGTATTGTGTGGGTGCGTGGGAGAGATGGGGGAATGAGAGATAGATGGGGAGTATCGTAAAGATTGATAGTGAGGGGTTCTGGGGGAGATATGAAGATGATGATGATGATGATGATGAGAAGTGCTGGAGGAGAGATGATGATGATGATGATGATGATGATGATGATGATGATGATGATGATGATGATGATGATTTAACCCGTGCGGCCCACATTTTTTTTCCTTGGAGCAGTTCGGCCCTTCTCACTTTACGAGTTGGGCAGGCCTGCCTTAGAGGCTAGCCGCTAAGGTAATGAAGAGGTTAAATACCAGTGCCCATTGTTTGGAGGGTATGGGGGGTGGGTGAAGTGGTATTTGGGCCGTGGTGGGTGTTTATGCCTACCGGGAGGTTTACGGGATGAGTTAAACCCTTCATTACCTTAGCGGTTATTACTACTAACTCCTCCCACAACCCTCCTTGTAGGCATAAACACCCACCATGGGGCAACTACCCTGTTCACCCACACATTCTAGTCCCTTCACCCACCCCCTCTACCCCCAATAAACCAGGTACTCTGGCTTAACCCCTTCATTACTTTAGTGGCTAGCCACTAAGGTAATGAAGTTGTTTTTATTTGATTTTAATAACAAAATACTGAAGCAGGGGGTCTCCGGAGCTGAACCACATTAATTTCAGCCTCGGGGGCCCCTGGTTCCCAAGTTACAGGCCCCGGTATGGAGTGCCAGTATCCCTGCATAGTTTAAACATCCCGGTCACTTAACGCAAGAGATTGAAACAATGCAGGGAGATATCGACACCCCATACACCTGTAACTCAGGAAGCAGGTAATCTCCGAGGCTGAAATTAATGCAGTTCAGCTCCGGAGACACCATGCTTCAAAACTCTGTTATTAAAATAACATATAAACAGTGTGATCGCCTGTAAGAGCTGTGCAGGGTGATGCAGCTCTCTCTGTGCAGCTCTTACAGACTGCAGGTAGATCACACGGGCAGAACTTAGAAAAACAGATAAAGACACTTCTACCCCGATTGGTTTGGCATTTTTCCTACCTCACGATTTCTGACTTGCGATAATTCTTTCTGAATACCGTGATAACACAAACGTCAGACCGTTCGGCAGGGTCATGCCAAACCGGTCGACTTGGCAGTGATTTTATCAAAGCTACTAGAATGAGCCCCAATGACTTGCTCTGCCTCAGTGCCAGGAAATAGGGATTCTGTATAAATTCCCTTATTAATAACCCTGTAAGGAACCTTCTTTACATTGTAATATCTTATACAATATGCATACCCCCACAGTAAGAAACAGAGGCTGTCATAGAAGACAGCTCCAGTATATACATTTATTTGAAGCTTGTCCAACAAAAAAATCCCTTTGGAAGCAATTCTGAATAATGTAATTATGTACTATGATTGTAAACATAGTAGTGGTTCAAATATCAGGGAATATCAGATTTAAAAACGTATGTTCTCAGTTTCCTAGGATGTAAAAGAAGAAATGCAAGGTAAGCAAAGAAAGGGAATCAATACCCCGTCGGCAAGACTATAAATAAGATATAAAGGATATCTAATGTAACAAGATATAAAGAGCATTTATGATTCCATTTTTACAGCTATCTCTTGGCACTCAATAAATGATGGAAATACTGCCCAATCTGCAACAATGTAACCGTTATCCAAAGGTGATATTTCTAATGGCGTTTAAAAAGCAGTTTTCTTCAGTATAGAAAGAGTGAATACTGGAAAAGTCAGAGAATGTCAACCTATTTTAATTTTTATTTATAAAAAATGTTTTTCCAGGAAGTGATACATTGAGAGTTACCTCTCGTAAGGCATTAACTATTCATGTATAACAGTTGCTGTGCATCATACAGGAATACCTGGTATTTCATTAGGTTGCAAAGGAGTTCTACTGTATGCCCCTGACCTGCTGAGCAGACACGTTCATCAAAGCACATACAGTAGTTATTATTCAGCCAAACACTAGGGTGCTGATCAATGAACCAACCCAGGATCTGAAAACTACTTTGTACCATCCTTTATTCAAACACAGGACCTAAAAGCATATTTTGTAGGTTTTATAAGCACTTAGCAGGGCTACTTTCAGATTGTGTGAGGCATGAGAGAAGCAGGTCTATGAAAGACCCATTCTGCGATGCTATGTATGCCTCCTTTTACCCTCTATTGCAGGGCTGCAGAAACGTTTCAGTCTGCACCCCCCTGTCTGCTTTCCCCCCCTGCTCACGCCCTCTCCCCCCCACCCCTTGCCTGTTTTTTGGCATCTTCTTATGTCACAACGTCATGTGATGTCACGTTGCCATGGCAACGCAACTTCATGACACCCTGCGGAGTCAAATTATGTTGCCTTGGTGACGTGTCGCCAGAAACCGCCGGAGACCAGGTAAGTGAGTTACAAAGTCCTCATGCGCGCTCCCAGGAATTTAATTTAAATGCTTTGGGGATGTCACGGTTGTGCTCGCCACAGACCAGGACCGGACCGCGGGGCTGAGGTGGGGTTGTATAATCACCGACCTGAGACCACGTAGTCGGATCCGGATTGCGCAGTTCGTAGTCGTCCATAGCAGGGTCGGGACTGGAGAGAGCAGCGTAGTCAGTGGACGAGCCAGGGTCAGGATAGGAGACATCAGGGTAAACGTTATCCAAGCGGAGTTTCGGTAACAGGAAGTCAACTAGGTCCCGCTTCAGTGTAATAGCTGCAGGGCGGGAGCGGGTTCTGCGCGGGCGGTGACCATGGCCCATGGTACCGGTCTCAAGAAAGGGGGAAGGCAGACCGGAGTGGGCACACACCAGGCAGCACTAGTAAACCAATGCTTCAGCACAGGAGTCCAGAACGAGCCTGTGCAAGGAGAGAGAGCTACAGACCTCAGGACTAGTAGACTGGCCTCTGCTAAGGGAAGGGCAGCAGGCCTCAGGAAACAGGAAGCTGAAGTAAACGCTGGAGATCCTCCGCTTCAGCACAGGAACCAGGACACTGCCTCTGCAATGGAGAGAGAGCAGCAGGCCCCAGGAACCAGGAACACGAACTAGGAACATGGAACATGAACCATGAACATGAACATGGAAACAGCAACAAGGCGGCCAAACAGGTGGCTGTGGCAAATACAGTGAACATCCAAGAAGGCTTATGCTCGGCAGAGAAGGATTGTGGGGAATGCAGTACTTAAAGGCCAGCGGGCCAATCCCCGGAGGAGGGTGTGAGGGCACTGCTCCAATGAGTGAGTACAGGTAGTGAGGCTAGGTTGCAGTGATAGCCCACACAGCTGCTGTTGATTGCAAAGAGGGAATTAGTGAGAACAACAGCACCCTGCAACGCTACGAGAAAAGCCAGGAGTGGATTCCTGACAGGGGAAGAGTGTGGGGCCTCTGTAACCGACACCACCCCCCCCAGAAATTCTCACACACCCCCTGGGGGTTGCGCCTCCCAGTGTGCACACCCCTGCTCTATTGATTGTGTAGAATAAGCCAACCTGAGACTCTTGATTTATGTGATGGTCAAGTTGGTGTCCTCTTTTCCCCCAGGGTATATGGCAATTTCATGCAGGTGGGAACTACTGCTGTCTCCTCTCTTCTTTGCTGTCACTAATGTAGTGGCCAGAGATGTTATACAGTATACTAAACCTAAGCAGCCCTGGGGGTTGGAGGGCTGGTTTGTGGGAGCAGTGGTGACGTAACAAATAGAATTTGGTGCAAAATGTAGACAAATTGCATAATTTTCATCTTGTGTTTTTTTTGCATCTATGTATAAAGGTATTTGCTGCACAGGGGGTTACAAAGGGAAAAAATTAAATAAAAAAACGCTGCTTTGACTGCTGCTTTAAGTCTATCACGAGCCAGGAGTCATGGAAGGAATGTTGTGCATTCCTATTCTGAGGAATGGACAACTGTCCATATTTTTAACCTTTTTAACTGATATTGGTGTGTATGTATGTATATATATATATACATAAACACACACACACACACACACACACACACACACACACACACCACACACACACACACACACACACACACACACACAAATATATGTGTAATTGCATTTGTTAAATTGTTTCATTGAATGAGTTGTAATTGTGTATTGTGTTTCTATTGTTCATTAGCCCTATTAACAGCATTTGACTAGTAGGGTTAGTTGCCACTACTGTAGATGGAGGGTTAGATTTCTTGTGGGAGTTAAGGGGTGAGTGCTCCAGAGAGGGAGGTTCGGCCATCTTGGAGATTAAGGGAGATGGTTAACCCTTTGCATGCCATAGTGTTTGTACCTCTAAGCCAGGGGTCTCCAAACCTGTCCTCAAGAGCCGCACACAGGCCAGCTTTTATGGATATCCCTGTTTCAGCACAGGTGGCTCAATCAGTGGCTCAGTCAAGCACTGAGGTTTGGAGACCCCTGCTCTAGGCCACACATTCAGATGCAGTCAGATTCGTTTAGCAGTTTGCCCCAAGGAAACTGCAGCTGAAAGGCAGACTGACCATGGCCAGATCGCTGCTTCACCACGGCCAAAAACTCAGTTGACCAATTGCCCATAAGGATTAGCAATGCAGGGTCACAGATAACCACATTTTTAATGGGGGCACAGATAACCACATTTTAAATGGGGGCACAGATAACCACATTTTTAATGGGGGCACAGATAACCAAATTTTTAATGGGGGCACAGATAACCACATTTTTAATGGGGGCACAGATAACCACATTTGCAATCAATGGGCACCTTAAAAACAAAATTCACAATTAAATAAAACACAATACATTTTCATCTTCCTCATTTAGCGTTAATAATTGTTTAGCTAGCTATCCTGTGATACTATTAGCTTTTATTGTTAGCTTCTAGTGTTTTTCAGTATATCTATACTGTTTCCTGTGTGTGTGTGCAGTTGAATGTTCATTTTCCCTGTAACCTTGCCCTTTGTTCACCATATGTATGGTGGTGACATTATCATTTAATGGGGAGGTAACTTTATATCGTCTTTGGATATTGATTGCCCATGTGTGCTCATCCTTGGTCATATTAACTTTAACGGTATATCCAGTGCTCACCCTCGGAGATTTGAGGAGTCTGGTTGGAGCCCCCTTCCGTTGTATCATTCTCCCCCTGTTATTATGTAATGAATAAATTGTTATTCTTTTTGGTACACCTGTGTGCTTCTCTTTGGCTATCTTTTCCTGTTTTTCATATATATATATATATGGCAGCTACAGAGTTTTGATGGGGAAAATGTAATTAGTGGTAACGAAAATGAAGGATCCTTGGCCCAGCACCTCTGTGCAGAGGCTTCCGGCGCTCGGTGCAGCACCAACACCACTCTGCAGACTGGGGGACGGCGACACCACACACACAGACATAGACACACACAAACACACACACACAGAGTTACACACAGAGGCAGACACACACAAGGAATTCACAGTTAGTATTGTAACGGGTATTCCCCCACCCAATCGCAGATATGGTGTAGGTGCAAGGAACATATATTGTTACTCAGGTGTGGTGCATAACCTGTTGGCTCACAGGAGGGCTGAGCTTCCGCCACGGGGAACCTGGGGCAATTACACTAGGGTTGATCACTTACAACGATGCAGCGCCTCCACCTGCGATGGCTCCCACCAGAGGGGGAGTGGTTCCTCGCAGGACAATCAGTAATAACATACACGGTGAGGTAAAATAACTAAGGACTTTACTAACATGCAAACAACATATCATGCAATACCTTTATATAACCTGTGTCCCTCTCTAGAGGAGACACCTACGGCATCGCGCAGGACGCTTCCCCAACACCAAGTGATCCCACCCAGTGTCCAAGGAACCCCACCCAATGTCCCGCACTCTTGCAGAGAGTCAATGGGTGACTGCGCAGTCACTATTTATACTAAGGGCCCGTTGGTGCACTTGTGTAGTAGATAGTACCTGCCGAGCACTCCCGCGCTCGGATCTCCAACGGGCTTCACAAAGGATCAGTCGTATGATGGTTCCGTCTGATTCTACACCGGACTCCTTGCACGCGAACCGCCAGGGGTGGTCCGAACCTGGTGAACAGTCTCTGCAGACCCCAACGAGGGTCCGAACCTCTTAGCAGGAACCGCAGCGTCTGCTGTGTCCCTGTCTAATCTAAGTGGCACTAACTTGACAGGAATCCTATCCTAGGGCCTGTCCCTGTAGTGCAGCAACCTGTAGTGGCTTGGGGAACTCCTATGGGCCTGCAGGGGTAATGACCTATCCCACCCCCTAACTACCCAAGTCCCTCGCCTCACTACTATCTAACTAGTCCCAGCGCCTACAGCAGCAAGCTGTAGCTCACTGGAGGCTGCAGCCAACGTGCTGAGCAACAAGGTGCCTGTCTGTCAGACCTCACAGCACTAACTGCCGTGACTCTGACAAGGCAGCACTCTACACTAAGGGCAGCGTCCCTATCTTGGGCCTCCCTAAGCATTTACCCACTAAACTAGTGGGGAGTTGGGCCTACCTGGGGTGTAGGTACCTATATGGGGCAGGAGCTACACTCGCTCCCCGCACCCTTCCTTCCCTCACAGCTCCCTGACTCCAACTCACTTAACTGATCACTATCAGCGCATGCAGCAACACCCTGCAACTTAACACTAAGTCTGTTGCTGCCTTTCTTTCCTTCTATTCCCCAGCTCCCACTAATGCAAGTGACAGGGTCCCTAACCTGAGGGCTGTCCCTGGCAACACTCACTTTACTGGGGAGCTGAGCTATCTGGGGCCCTGGGGGTGCTGGCCTAGTACAGGGAGTCCCTGACTCCTGTACCCTACCTCCTTCCCTGGGCTGCTCCGGTCTCTGACTGACTAGCGTGCTCCAACTGACAAAAACCCTGTCTGCCCACAACATTGTTGCAACTCTGCAGCATGAGAATCTGCCAGCTCTATTGACTTCAATGCTGCCTGTGACAAAGGTGAAAGTGCAGTC
The DNA here is from genome assembly GCA_036426205.1 of Ascaphus truei. Lineage (NCBI taxonomy): Eukaryota > Metazoa > Chordata > Amphibia > Anura > Ascaphidae > Ascaphus > Ascaphus truei. Next base: position 39,497 of record WSYH01002710.1, on the reverse strand, counting down.
CCTAGAGGCTGCTGGGAATTGTAGTCCTTAGCAAAGCTCTTTTCTATGGGGACCGCGTGCGCGATCTTTACTGCGCATGGGCGAAGCTCGCGCCAAAACCAAGAGGGCGGTGCCCGCCGGGAGAAGTCGCCGTCCCCTTCCCCCACTGCCACAGGGGTAAGGCAGGGGGCAAAGGAAAATCAGGGGAACCGGGGGTGACCCCCTTACAGTATAAATATAAAAGTGCAAATAGCTAAAACAGGGGGTGTGTGCCAAGCACGCGCGTTCTAAGTCAAACTTCTTTGCGTTTTGTCACTGAAATTGGGGTTTGCATTTTTTATGAAAAACATCACCATCACAAATACAATTTCTGTGACAAAACAGTGATAAGAGACAAAGAAGTTTCACTTATAATGTGCATGCTCGGCACACGCACCCTTTATTTAACACCGACAATAATCCACGGATTCTGCAATCCATTAACAGATTTTAAGAATCTGCAGATCGATTCTTAATATTCACAGGCGGATTGGTGGTTTTGGATGAATGTGCACGGATTTAAACTGTAATAATGCGTCGGCACATTTTACAAGGCGAAACAGATTATGGGGGTTATGCACAAAGCAGTGATTTTTAAGTAAGATAAATGCCTTTATTTCTTAATATTGCGTGCTGCCTGATTCGCAAAGCAGTGATAACACTGCAGTATCGCGCTTAAAAGTCTTTTTATCATCAAAACACAGTTATTGCTAAAAAAAATGCGCCATAAATTGCGCCATAAATTGCGCCATAAAGCACTTATCTCACTTAAAAACAATTATCACTGCTTTGTGTATAACCCTCTATGAATGGTAAATTCGGAAGAATCCGGGAAACGTATTTGTACTGGGTCGCCCTTCTCTAGCGGGGACCTGCAATCCTAGAGATTGTACATTGCCTAAATGAACTATCAATATGAGTGAGACCATTGTATGATATTTAAAAAAGCGAGATAATATGTGCGGTAACCTGTGTGAAACCCAATTTTCTGCTCAGAGGTGATACTCAGTGGCTTCCACACTGAGGGTGAGCAATGAGGTGGGGAGGGTATTGGTGAGTTATCAGTGGAGTTTTTGCTCCTTTATTGCCCTGTCGGGTATTTTAAATCATAGGTGCATATGAACAATAACCCTTGAAGCAATATACCATAAACCAGAATGCATATAGTACCACAATAATAGGTAATGGAACCGTTAAGAACCTCTTACAATTAAGTGAACCCTACTCATACGTCCCAGCAATTGTAGCCTGCTGTACCTGGTGGGAAAATGTAACAATAGTTGTATCAATAACCAAATGTTCTTGCAACTACTGTAATAGTTCATAGAAAGGTGTGTTGCTGTCAATGCTGCCCCAGTGACAGGATAACCAATCCTCCAGTGAAGTGCCTCAAAAAGAAAGAAAAGGGAGCGAATAGTAGCAAACACACAAACTTTATATAAGAAAAAAACTCAAAGCATAAATCACAATAAATAAATAAAAGCAGGGCAATTGCCTATTTTGAGGTATGTTATCAATATATTTTAATTTTAGAGCATATTACACTACAGGTTCTACTCTCTTTTCTTCTATTCCCATTTTTTATTCTTTGTCCCTTTAATGATTAATGTTGTTGTCCTGGTTCAGCCTGTATATGTGTTTATTGCACCACTGATTAGCACAATATCTCTGACACTTTTTGGACTTATCTACTTGCCTACTGTGGAGGGAGAACGTATAGTGCTGCACCAGGTGTGCTGATTTCATTGCTGTAGCCGATTGGCTTCATATTAGTAATCCCATTGGCTACAAATTATTATTTTTATTTATAGTAGATTATTGTTATTATATGTCTCCCATGCATTTATAGCTTAATATAATCACAATATTTTAGATTGTATTATACATATTTAGAGTAGCACTATGAGTAGATTATTTCCTATTGACATACAGTACTTTAAACCAGGAAGATAGGAACCTCGTAAAGGCCCATCTCGCCTGTTGTGTGAGGAGTCTTTTTGCCCCCTCGATGTACTCCAAATGTTTATGGACGGTGAGTATCATGAAGGAAGATGTTGTGCCGTCTAGTAGATGTCTCCATTCCTCCAAGGCAATCTTGACGTACGAAAGTTTTCTGTTCCTGATGTCATCATTCTTTTCTGCCTGGGAATTAAAGTACCTCAGCCCCAATGTCAGAAGCATCCACCTTTAGAACGAAAGCCTTGGAAGGATCTGGGTGAAAGAAAATTGGCTCTGTGGAGAAGATTGTCTTCAGTGTCGGAAAGGCAGTGAGGTAGATTCGTCCACATCTTTGTTATGGGAGCCTTAACCGGCGAGAAGTTCCAGATGAACTGGCAATAGTAATTTGCGAGGCCCAAGAATCTTTGAATGGGTTTATGGCCAATGGGAATAGGCCAGTCAAGGCAGTCAAGAGACCTTTGCTGGATCTATTTCAAAGCCCTCGGAGGAAATAATGTACCCCAGAAAGTAAATCTTCTGTTTTCTAACTTGGTGAACAGATGATGTTGCCTAGGTCTTGATAGAACATGCCTGACCAAGCACAATATTCATCGATAGATTTGGAGAAAATTAGAATATTATCCAAATATACGATGACCGAGACCTGTCAATGTGATCCTAGAATACTTTGTTGATGAAGGAAGGAAATACCGCTGGGGCATTACATAAACTGATGTACATGACCAAATACTCTTAGTGCCCATCCATGATGTTGAAAGTCATCTTGCATTCATCCATTTAGGTGGTTTCCACATTCAGTGCTCAGAGGGTCTACATTGCAATGCATTGCTTCACAATCTTCACTTTTAGCAACATAGATTTATGCTGTTTCTGAAAATATGAAGTCAGGAGGATTGTCAATGAATCTCAATGCACTTCAGTCTTCCATGGCACAAATCAAAATTTGGCTGACTACTGGCCTATCAATTCAATTTGCTGATTCTCTGTCTCTTACCCACTACAGAATAAGCAGCTTAATTACCTCCTCCAAATCATTGGAGTTGCAGCATGCCGGATTGGAAAGCTCCCTGTGAGGATCCATGGCCATACTCTGGGCATACTGAAGGCAGTATGGCTATAATGAGAGATGTTAAAATCCCCACAGGTAGAGATGGGTGAATCCATCCAAATTCGTTTTCTGGACTCTCACATTTTCCTGCCCTGAATCAGTTTTTAGGTTATGTGGTAATTGGTGCACCACAAAAATAGGCTCACAAATGTATAAATCTATTTAGAGTGAATCCAATGTCCAGAACAACTGTATAATTACAGAGATAGTCATCACAGGGAGAAGTGGGGACCTAGTGGTGCCCACACAGCTACCACATAGAACAGTCCCTAGTGAAACATCACCAACCCATGGGGTATGACACATAAACAATCCAGCACTAGAAAGGTAATAGCAGAAGGGCTAATGCCTTTTACCTGACTGTGTTAGTTCCAGATAGGATAGACTCTTCAGCGTGCAGTCCTCAAAAGTGGAGTTCAGAACATGTAGGAGAAGGATGAGCACAACCATCCGCATCCGGAGTGCAAAAAATGAATTCGGACAACTCTCAATGAAATCAAAATATTGTCATTTATTGAATCAGCTTAGCAATGGGGTGGAGAAAACGCACCAATGCGGTTCGTCCGGCAGGACTTTCTCACCTTCAGCCCTCTGGATGCGGATGGTTGTGCTCCTTCTCTACATGTCCAGAATCAGTTTTGCAGTGGAAAATCAGCAAACGGATTCAGTCGGTTTTAATCAGCGCAGATTCATCATCATAAACCGCCATTGGATACAACGGATGGATTTCTAGAATCCGTTTGAATTCTACAAATCCACCCACAGGTTGCAGAATCCACGGAGAGCATTGGTAATAATTATTTTTAAAGTCTGCAAAACTCAAATCGCCCTTTTTGAGATTAATCCACTGAAATCCGCAGACCAAAAGGAACCGGCCGATGTGCCATGGATCCAAAGTCGACAAAAAAAAAAGGAGATGGTGCCTGGCATCTGAATGCAGGAGAGGGGGAGAGGATGACATTTTTGGTGTCTCTGTAGGTGTGGAAGACTAGGACAGCTCAGTAGAAGGAATGGAATGCTGGAAAAGTGACTAACTACAATTAGTGCTGAGCCACAAGGCAAAAGACTCAGATCTGTCTGCCATCTGTGGACATACATACATATAGGCCTAGTGTCCCCTTGAGCCTTTTAATTTTGTTTGTTTTTGTTCGTTTATATACATGTTTGATTGCCCATTTTTGTGTTCTACCAATCTATACCTTATTTTACTATTACTGCAGTAAAGGTTACATTTTATATTAAATTAATTTACTCCAATTACCTTTGATACTGTTTTTCTTTGTTTATGCACTAACTATAACAAAAGCAGCATGATTATGTATATTTGGGCCTGAACATCAGGGCTGTTGGTAGCCCTGGAGGACTGAATTGGCCCAAATGTGCATTAGAGTATGTGTCAAATACAAGAAGCAGATCTGTTAGTTAGAGATGTGTTTTGGATGCGAAAATAGAAAATGAAATGCAGAACTTGAGGTATACCATTTATATTATGTGCTCCCTAAACCCAGTTCCCAAATCCCTCCCTGGCACAAATCTGCCAAATACTGTAGGTTCAAATTTAGAAGTTGATACATTGGTACAAAAATACTCTTTAAGCCTCACTATAATGGCCCACAGCAGACTCATTCGCAGGTTTAATGCCTTAGCACATCTTAAGTCCCATTCCCCTACTTCAAAATATAATAATGGAACAAATATCGTACTAAGTACTAGCTGGGTAAGCTCAAATATATGCAGTATGTATGGCTGGTAAATCAAACTCCATGTGAATTACGTGGTAACTCATTTTTATGTAGCCTGCAGTGCTGCTGAAAATGTTCACAGTATGGAACTGCACTTCACTTCACTGTTTTAGGTCACTTAGCATACTTTAAGACCTGCTGTACAACCTCACATATTTCCTGTCATTAATTTTATTTTCAATATTACTCCAACTATCAAATAAGTTTCAGAAAGTTAACTTACTTTGCAATTCAGCATCAGCACAATCAGAAATCAGCGTTGGTAATTACCTGTACTACAGTACTTAAAGATCCAAGCCCTTACTTTTTCTAGGCTCAACGCACTTTAGTGATTTTCAAGTGATAGAAATACAAATAATTACTTAATATAGAGCAGCTTATTTTTTCCCATTAAGTATCAATACTTAAAATTGATAATACGTGTAACCCTCTTTCCTGCTGACTAGACAGGCTACTGATGCTGTAAATACCTGCTGGCTCACCGAGATCTGAGCCTCCGCTAACTGGGAGCCTGGGGCAACAATAGTAAATGGCAGCGCCTCCACTTGACCAGGATCCCCTAGATGTGAGATTCCCCTGGACAAGAACAATAATAACAAACCACAAGTATATGTAACAGTTTACTATATATATATATATATATATATATGTATATGTATATGTATATGTATATATATATACACGTTGGGCCAATAACACATATGCAAGAAATAACATTAGCGAACATACACACATAGGACAGTTATAAGCTTGAATGACATATACACATATAAGAATGATATAGCTGTATACCAGTAGTTCAGAGTGCACCCACTGTGCAAGTGTCCCTTCCCCACCACCGTGTGCACCCCACACCGTGTCCAAAGAACTGGACCAGTCCCTTGGTCACTTAACCTTTAGTGTCCCCAAGAAACCCACCCCCCAAGGCGGGATCAGCGCCTGTAGGTTCCGGTGTTGGTGCACTTTATAATAATACCTGCCGGGCGCTCCAGCACTCGGTCGCTGATACTTCGAAAAGGATCCGCAGATCCAGTGTCATCTCTCACGAGTAGTTCCTCACTGTCAGGGAGGTCTCTCACAAGGCTTGACTCCGCAATGAAGTCTGATCCCAAACTACAGATCACATTGTAGCTCAGGAAGATGCTGTGCCCCTGACTGCTTCTATCAGTAATGGTAAAGTCCCTATCTAGGGCTGTTCCCTGCAGTACCACAAGCTGTGGTGACTCAGGGCCTGTGCTGGGGCCTAGGGGAATATTCTGGCCTATTCAGTGGGTCACTGACCCACTGCACTAAGCACCTCCTCTCCCCTTGCCTCCTAGCACCAACTGACACCAAGTGCCTGTTTTCTCCAGTGCGCGGAATGTTTCAGAATCAGAGAGCAGAGAGTTCTGACAAACCCATTGGCTGCTGTGACCACCTGGTATCCCAACTCCCTGAGGCTCATGGGACTTGTAGTCCCACACAGAGCCTTCCCTGGTAATAGCCGAAGCTGGGGATGCTCCTATCTAAAATGGCCGCCTCTCCTGTATCACTGCGCATGCGCAACTCTATCTGTAGGGGCCGCCGCAACTATCGCGCTATTGCGCATGCGCGAATCGTGCATAATATGGCGGCACCCTGAGCCAATACCTCCGGGAGTCCCGGCGCCGCGGCCGCCTCCGGCAGCTCCCACTAGCACCAGGGTAAGAAGCGGTGGTACCGGAGGACCTGGTTACATCCGCTCATTCTGGAGTGGCGCTGCGTTAAAAAAGAAAGAAAACCATGAATACCAAGCAATGTGAAGGGTAATTAATAAATAAATCGACAATACACACAGATTATAAATTGAAATCGAAAATGAATCGAATACCAACATGCTCAATGGGTATAACATGTGTCATTTTATGTAACCCAAGAATGCTAATGGTGACCACAATGCAAATTAAACGTTTGATAACTCAATTGCATAGCTCGGTAATCACCACTCTGGACCTATTTTTGGCCCTGCTGGTGGCTCCCTGCAGCAGGCTCCCTTTCTTCTAATTCAACGGTTGTCAGGATTCCGCAGTGATGCCAGGGAACCATCCTAAATGTCTCAAATCTGGATGGGCATGTTTCTGTACACTTTTATAGGAGTGAGGAAATGATAATGAATGCAAGGCAAGGCATGCTGGGGCAGGAGAATAAGAAGTAAAAGTGAGATAGGGACTGTCACGTTTGAAAGGGATATAACACTGACCTACTCAGAGTTCGATATGTACTGTAGTGGTTACTCAAAATAACCCTAAAAGATCTAGAAGATCACAATTTTATTATTCCAGTATATTGATGTACCCCGTGGGTAGAAGTTGCAAAATAAACTAACAAAACAAGGTACAACTTTGTGGGGACATGCCACCTAAACACTGTTTTATGCAGTCAGAAGCATATCACACCACCTTTAAATGAAAGTATACATGCCTTAAAAGGGGTAACTGTCTTTTCCCAATTGGATCTCAACAATGGATGTGATCCATTTTAAGTGGCCCAAATTAATGATAATTTACAACATTCTCAACTCAGCAGCTGACATTTAACAGGATGCCATCTAAAGAATAATTAACCATATTCCCAGGGTGTTCGATTACAGTTATGCCATCCAAGTCCATGGTGAGATACGGAAGGGACATAGCCGTTAAACAAGTCTTTACATTTCTTGTTACACACTGTCAAGGAAGACAAGGCATTTACACCTTTTATATCATCACAATCATAACACTGAGCGAAAACAAGTTGGTAAAATAAATTGTAATTTATTTACTTAAAATCGGCTCAGCACAATGAACTACAAAATACACGAGAAAAGCACACTTACTGGGGGTCTGGGGCTGAAAACTAGACTTTCCTAGCTTAAATAAAATGTAAAACAAAGTATTTAGTTGACCGGGACTGGGCCCGAAAGGTCCTAGAACTGAAATCGGCATGAAGTTCCTGACGCCACCACCTGATCTGCTCCGGAGATCTTGAAATTACTTGACCGTGACTAAGCTCCAAACGAACTGGAACTATTTTTGGCTTCAATCCCCAGCCGCGACCGCTACATTCAATTCTCAGTACTTGACCGCAAAAAGCGGGACATAGAAAATTTCTTGACCTGAAATTTCTGAAGCCGGCTCACTGCTATTTCTTCTTGAGCATCTTTTGGTACATTCAAATTTGCCGCTGGTGTTCTGGTGCTGAGAATCTGATCTCTGGATTGGCTGAGGGTTTCTTATAGTATTTCAGAGTTCATTCTTGAAATACTACAGCCAATCCGAGCGTGGGAATATTCCTACCAGCCAATCAAAGCGCTGCCAGTCTACCGAAGCCAGGCAAGCATGGATTCAGAATCAGACATGGGCATGCACCAACTTGGCACCTCTGCCACTTGTCATGGAGAAGCCACACACTGAGTTAGGCTCCTCAAAGTCTGGGTTGGGGCAAATGGTGGTCCCATGACTACCATTCACCCCAGGACATGAGTACTTAAGGCTAACTCCAGTACCCAAATGACTTTCACACTTAGCAACCTCTGAGGCTTTCATGTCCAGGACCCGAGTAGACTTGATGGCACCAAGCTTGGTAGCCACATGGTCTCTCGGAACCCTGGACCTGGAAGTCCCAGCTCATATTACTGTGCACAAGCACATACAGACTTTAAACATACTGTTTAATAAAATATATACTTGATACTTTTCTAAGTCTTATGGTTATGGGGAATAGAATAAGAATCTGCACATTTATTCCTACTATCCATATTCTCCGCACACTATACCGGACTTAGACTTTTAAAACTCCTTGCAACCTTATGTATGGTTGGAGTACCCCAGAAGCCCTATACCGGATTCTGGGTGACCTGGGAATTAACTGGGCATCCCCTCTTTTACTAGGAACCCCTATACCGTTCTAGGGATACCACACATCCCTATGCCCCATTTACCTTTCTGGTCTGTGCTGAAGCAGGGAATCCTAGCGGTGAGTCAAGCAAGCGTTTTCAAGGGGAGATTTTGCCGGAGCAATGTGTCACAATATATCCGAGAATCCGTCCTGATTCCCGGGTAAATTGTTGGGGTATCCAGCAACTCTGTAACCCGTCTAGCTAGCCACATTCTGACAAGACTTTCAGCAGAAACCCCAACCCCCCCCCCCTTGAAACTCCTAGCCTAGCAATCCCTGCTTGCTGGCACTCCTGGAAAGGTAAAAACACAACAATTCTTTATTGTCGTACATTTTTATAGAATGCATTAACAATCACTGGGCTCAAGAGCTGACACTCCCGAACCTCAATACATGGATCAGAGGTAACCAGGCGGGCTTAACCTTTATTGTTGAGCCTGATTACCCCCTCACTGTCACACACACAATATAAAACTTAATCAATCAAAAGGTGAAATTAACTAAATCTTTTGAATTCTATGATTTTGTGTTTTCTGCTAAAGGTGTGTGATTACATTCATCTGTTTATCTATGGAGCACGTGTCTCTATTTTTACTGAATATCAAGCACTTACTGTACCAATGTTTGGTAATCCAAGTGCAGAAATGCCTGGACATGAAGAAAAACATCTTCAAGACTACAATCATACATAAACATTGGGAAGCAAAACAACCCTGCTGATTCTATTTCTTGTCATCCTTTGCAGACTCAAATGGCTACATATTCTATCGCAGATCAATATGTCAAACTTTATGGCTGCTCACGCTGTGCCAAAATCTCTAACATTACAAGATATTGAGTTAACTACGCACAAATTGCACAAAATCACCAGAAGACGTTTTTCCTGATCCAGCAAGTGAACTTAGCTGAACTACAGAATGGCAGAATACAGGATTAATGGCACTATAATGTCAACTACTATAGAGGGAAGGGACCTGGGAGTAATTATTGCAGTCTTAAAAGTACGCGAGCAATGTACAGTAATAAAGCAATGGGGAAAGCCAGCAGGATTGTAGGTTGTATAGGGAGACAATTATGGGACATTATTAGAAACGCCTCCTATTTGAAAGCTACTGGGCTGCTGAAATCCCCAGGATCCAATGAGATTCTGAGGGGCCAGATCCTCTTTCATGCCACAGGTACCCAACACGAGAAGTTAAGCTTGAAATTATGCCCATTGAAGAGAAAGAATACAGCAATAGAATGAATACAATCCTTTTACCTGACCTTACTTGTTGACATGTTATTTCTTTCTTTTTGTGTGGGTTGTCAAGTTTGTTTTACTTGTTTCATTGGGTGAGGCATGCAGGGGCAAAAACAAGAAGCAGGAATTGAGAGAGGGACCATCAGGGTTTGCATGATTATAACACTGAACTATTCAGAGTTGGATTTAGAGCAGTTATTTAACATAAAGTGTGATGTTTTACACAGCACAGTTTTCTTTCCTGAGTTCCGAATTGTTCAGTTTCCCATGCCTTTAACCTTCCTGCTGCATGGGAGATATTCTCTGAGTGTGAGGAATATGTTCAGCCACCTGAGAAACACACTGAATCCCTTCGTAACTCTGGCCTTTGTGTCTCACCACTTTGTCCCTTTGCCACCACATTCTCCCAGTGTGCCCCGGCAAGTCCCGCAACCCCACACCGGGATTTGTTTCCAGGCATTTATAGTGTATTCCCCTTGTATGTGCCAATGTGCTCAGAGGCGAGAGAAGAAAACATTGGGGGTGGAAAGGAGAGTGGGGGGGAGGAGAGTGGGGTGGAAAGGAGAGGTGGGGCGGTGGAGAGGAGGGGGGGCGGGGGAGGGGGAGGGGAAGGGAGAGGAGGGGGGGAAGAAAAGGGGAGGGGGGGGGGAAATGGGAGGGGGGGGGCGGAAAAGCGGAGCTGGGGGGGGAAAGGGAAGGGAGGGGGAGGGGGGGAACGGGGAGTGGGGGGGAAAAGGGGAGGGGGGGGAAAAGGAGGGGGGGGAAAGGGGGATGGGGGGGGGAAGGAGGGGAGGGGGGGGGCGGGAGAGGGGAAAAGGGAGTGGGGGGGGAAAGGGTGAGTGGGGGGGGAAGGGGAGGAGTGGGGGGGGAAAAGGGGAGTGGGGGGGGGAAAGGGAGTGGGGGGAAAGGGGAGGAGTGGTGGGGGGGGAGGAGGGGATGGGGGGGGGAGGAAAGGAGGGGGAGTGGGTGTGGGAAAAGCAGGGGAAAGGGAGAGGGGGGGTGGAGGGGGCATATGTATTGTCATAATTTATGTATGTGCATGCCCTCTCCCCCCCGTCCGGGCGTCCGTTCCCCCGCTGTCTCAGCGGCTGGCTGGCCGCTCCCCTTCTTGGTTCCCCGATGGCTCGGGGCTCGCTCTTCGCTCCCCGTTCCCCGTGACTCAGCGCTCGCTCCCCCGCTCTCAGTGACTCGAGGCTCGCTCCCCCATTCCCCGTGACTCGGGGCTCGCTCCCCCGTGACGCGCTCCCCCGTTCCCCGTGACGCGCTCTCCCCGCTGCGATCACTTGGTCCCCCAATGTGTCGGACTGAGGCGCATGCAGGCGGCGGCGGCAGGAAGCGCATGCATGTGTGGGCCTGTGTTGGCCTGGGGCCTGTGGCGCGAGGCTGAAATAGGTGAGTTACTGGCGCCATCAGTTGAGGCGGGAGGCGCAGTGGTGTGACTTACCTGGGCGGGCGGACTGTGTGTGTGTGTGTTGTGTGTCCTTTGGCCCGTCACTCCGCCTCAGGCCAATGAGAGGTGTGCGGAGGTGGGCGGGGGCGGGCGCGCCAAGGGACCAATGAGATTTCCCCTAGGGACAGAGGCCATGCAGACAGGCATACAGTGCTTTCACAAATATAGTATAAGATGCAATGCATCCCGATGTGGTCTGTAGTTCCATGTGTCCCTGAGGTATTACAGTGCCCCATGTTTAGGATAGTCATAACTGGAGGTCCTAAGCCCGCCCCATTGCCACAAAGGCTAGCAGGGGATCGGTTTGATATGCAAGGATTTGGGGATGTGTGCAGACCCTTCTCATGCCACAACTTTCAATTTGGCCCAGTATCCGAAGAGGAGGTTAAAAAAGCGCTCCTCAAATTAAAACCAAGCAGCCAATGTTGACCTGACTTACTTCAATCTAGGTTCCCACGACTTGGTGCTCCAGCCATTGCGAACCAATTGTTTCCATAGTCAACTATATCCTGTCTGCAGGCCATATCCCTAAGACCTGGAAAACTGCCAGAGTTGTCCCAATCTTTAAAAGTGGGGACAAAAATACTGTCTCAAACTACAGGCCAATCTCACTTCTCCCAATTCTATCCAAAGTCATGGAAAAATGTGTCCACTCCCAATTAAGCGATTACTATACCAAGACAAATTTTCCTAGCCAATTCCAATCTGGCTTTCACCCCAAACACTCCACCGTAACTACCCTGCTAAAAGTGTGCAATGAAATCCAGTGTGGAATGGAACAGGGACAACTCACTGGTGCAGTATTCCTAGATTTTGCAAAGGCGTTTGATACATTTGATCATGCAATCCTGCTTAACAAACTCCAGAGCTCTGGAATAGGGCAGCATGCTTTAAACTGGTTTCAGTCCTACCTATCAGGTAGATCCCAACATGTGCCCATCTCAGGCTCTAACTCCAACCCCCTGGATATCACCTGTGGTGTCCCGAAAGGCTCTGTTCTGGGGCTCCTACTCTTCTCAGTGTTCATCAATGATCTTCCCACAGCTTGTAAGGAAGCCTCAATACACATGTATGCAGATGACACAATCCTATATGCACACAGCCATAGCCTCTCTGACCTTCAACACATACTTCAGTCTGACTTTTTGAGACTCGAGAACTGGATTTCCCACAACAAACTGTTTTTAAACACTGAAAAGACTGTAACAATGGTATTTGGTACCTAGACTACATTTTTAAAGCTTCCAGCGACTGAGCTCCAGATTAGAACCAACGCTAGCATCACCCTAACCCCTGTCACTAGTTTTAAATACCTGGGCATATGGTTTGATTCCCACTTAACATTCGGGATGCACATTGATACCCTGACAACCAAGACCTCTGCCAAACTAGGGGTTACTCTTACAGGGAAACAAATCCTCCCTAAGTCTCCTGTCCGAAAGCGTATCGCAAAGCAGATGCTAATGGCCCCCAATATTGACGTGGCGACCAGTATACCGGCTCGGCACCTCGCAACATTCACCTTAGCAAACCTTGACACCTCTACATTCAAGTTGTCGTTTGTTCTCCCATGCATCACAACACCCAATCACTGTGCCCTGTCACGACCCTAGCTTGGTCTATCCCTCGCGGTCCCCCCCCAAAACCAAGGGGGGAAAAAGAATAGGAGAAGCAAAAAAAGAAAACAGGATTACAAAAGAAAAGAAAAAAAAAAAAGAAAAAAAAACAAAATAAGGAAAAAGGAAAAAATGAGTACAAAGGAATAAGAAAGGGGAAGAGGGGAAAAGAAAATCAGAAGAAAAAAAAAAAAGAATTAAAACCCGTAACGGTACAACATACCCCAACCGAGCCACCGATTACTCCACGGGCCACAAAAAAGTACCAAAAAATAAGAAAAATAGATCCCGGTGCCACTTCCTCCTCTTCTCCCTCCACCCCGTCGCTCAACCTTTCACCACCCACTATGCACCTATGCCGAAGCCCCCCGCTGGTCTCCCCCCTCCCCTCTCACCTCCTCCCGCCCCCGACATGGACCCGCCTCCGTCTAACCTCTTTCCCGATAAAACGGGTACCTAGGGGTGTAAAATAAAAAAAGTAAAAAAAAAAGGGGTAAAACCTAATAAAAACAGCTATAAAGTGGTAGACGTAGGTATGGTTAAATACAAAAAAAGGTATCGGGCGTAAAAAGGGTAAAAAAAAAAAAAAAATAAGTACACAATAAAAAAACAAAAAAGAAGGTATAAAAAAAAATTACAAAAAATAAAGGTCAGATCATACCACAAAAAAAGGTCCCCTGTAAAAAATGCGGGGGGGTATATGGGTAAGTAAAAAAAAAAAAAAAATAAAAAAAAAACCCCCACACAACACCATAATAAAATAAATAGTAGGTCGTAAGGGGGGTTAAAAAGGGTGGGAGGTCTAGGAACCCCGAGCAGTAGAAACCCCTACCCAATACCCGCCACTATCGTGGGGCCGAAGTACAGTAAGATAGGTCCGAACAGATCTAAAAACGAGACCAAACGGGGAACTTGCGTCCCCTCCCACCCCCAGAAAATACAAGGATAATAAAAAAAAATCGTGGTACCATCATAATTTAACCACCACCATCCACTTAGACGATATGAGAGAAAACACCTACAGTTCCGAAAGAAACCGATAAAGGGCGAAAAAAACCAAGACAGGAAACCCCAAAAAAATAAGCACACGGAAACAGCACCAATATATGAAACTCATCAATTAAAGTGATAAAGAAAAGGGGGGGAAAGAAAAACACAGTAAAACTGGAAGGAACTAAGGAAAAAAGATCAAAAGATTGAGCGGGGGAAAAAACCAACAGCCAACGGTAAGAAAAATGAAAAAAAGATAAAGTAGGGAGTGGAAAGAAAAAAGAGAAATAAAAAAATTAAGTAAAGGAGGAAAAGGGGAACAAAGGAAGAAAAACAAAAAAAAAAGGGGACGAGGCTAAGATCGAGACAAAAAAGGAAGAAAACGGAATCAGAGATACGAGGGAGAAACAAGTTTTTACAACAGGGGTGATAGCATATGGAATTAAAGTCATAAACAAGGGGAAAAAACCGGGGCCAAAGAGGAATAGAAGAAAATAAACAGAGAGCACAAAGGAAAGAATTAAAAAAAAAAAATAAAAGAAAAGAGTGGATAAAAATGTAATAATAAAAAAATAAAATAGTCACACAAAACAATAATCACTAAAAACAAATACAAATAAACCTCCCAATCAGGTACCAAAAACGGGCGTACCGTGTAAAAAAAAGTAAACAAACCCAAAAGGAGGGAAAAAAAAAAAAAAACCAAAAACAGGAGAATATAAGAGGGAAAGTAGATGGAAAATAAAAAAAGAAAGAAGAAAAAAAAGAAAAAAAAAAAGCGGAAAGGAAAAAAGGGGGGGGAAGGAAAAAAAAAAGAAAAGAAGAAAAGGAAAAAAGAGAAACAAAAAAGCCCATGGACAACAAAAGCAATCGCACTCCCACCCCCCCCCCCCCGATGCCCCCTTTTGGGCCCCCTCCGCCCCTCCATCATATTCCCTGCCCCGAAGAACCACCCCTCTCTCACACTGCTCCCCGACTGGTCTACAAACCGCACCATACTCCCTCACCTCACACTTTCCGCGCCGTTCCATACCCCCCCCCCCCTGCCCCCCCCCCCCCCCCCTCGTCCGCCCCACAAGCGCCCTTCCCTTGCGCAAAGTCTCACCTTTCCTGTCTTGCCTTTAAATTCTTTATGGGCAAGCTACTGTGCGGCCAAGTTTTTCGAGCATTTGCCGTTCTTGGACCTGAGCAGTAGCTGGCGCGCCGCCCGCGAGGTGAGGCGGGCGCGCCGAAAGCCAAGCGGAAGAGCGCCCTTCCCCCTCCGATCTGGGGTCCACCGGCCCCGCCGTGCGCACTCCGCCGGTCTCCCCGGAACCCCTGCGCGTCCCGCGATCGCGGACAACCAGGGCTCCTCGGGGAGCCGCGACGCGCGTGCAGGGGGCGCAGGCTCCCGAAGACGCGTGACCGCGCGTCTCTGACGCGCGGCACGCCGGGGGCAGCCACTAGCAAGCCGGGAATCTCCGCTCTGGCTTGGTACCGGCACACTTAATAAAGTGTGTCGGTAGTGTACCCAGCTATGAGAACAAGTCCCTCAACCTACCACATGCAGCACTTATCACCTGAGGTCAGACTCCAAAGACTGTTCCTGGTCCCTAGGCTCAACAAAGTATCCGGCCGTTCCTCTTTCTTACCCTGCACCCCAAAACTGGAACAAACCGTACGGAGACTCTCACAATCCACCACACAGTTAAGTTCTTTCAAATCTAATGTGTCTCACATTATAATCTGGCGTAACTGTTTATACGCCATAATATTCATTTTCTTTAACTGTGGCATTCATTGTCTTGATATAATGTATACCCTGTTCATTTATGTACCTGTATTTGTAACCATGTATTATTTGTCTTATAAATAAATAAATAATGTAGGGAATGAGGTGGGTGTGAAATCTTTTGCAGTTCACCCAGACTGAGGGTTGTGCGGCTAATTGGCAGGGTGTATAACTGTCCCTCGTCCCACGACCTGTAATTTCATCTCTTTGTTCCCCGAGTACGTAGACTCAGACCTGCATCCGGGTGATCGGTTTACCCGAGTAAACAGTCTGTGTCTAGACAATGTGTTGAGACTACCGGAACGCAAGTCTGCGTGTCCATTTCAGGAGGGTACCCAATCATGGAAAGAAACCCATTTTGTTTGTGACCTTAAGATGATACCACCCCATTATGAGGCTCAGCAGTGGGCTCGGCATAGAATGCAAGCTACTGCTGCGGCCAAGTTTATTCGAGCATTTGCCCGTTCTTGGCCGCAGCAGTAGCCTGGCGCGCGCCCGAGGGTGACGGGCGCGCGCCGAAGCAGCGGAAGAGCGCCCTCCGATCGGGGCGCTCTCCCTACCGCTGCCGGGTCCGCCGGGTCCCCCGGAACCCCCTGCCGCCGTCCCGCGATCGCGGGACACCAGGGCTCCCTCGGGGAGCCCTGGACGCGCGTGCAGGGGGCGCAGGCTCCCGAAGACGCGTGACCGCGCGTCTATGACGCGCGGCACGCCGAGGGGCAGCCACTAGCAAGCCGGGAAATCTCCCGGCTTGCGGTACCGGCCACACTTTAATAAAGTGTGTCGGTAGTGTACCCAGCTACCTGAACAAGCTCCTCAACCCTACCACATGCAGCACTTATCACCTGAGGTCAGACTCCAAAAGACTGTTCATGGTCCCTAGGCTCAACAAAGTATCCGGCCGTTCCTCCTTTTCTTACCGTGCACCCCAAAACTGGAACAACCTACCGGAGACTCTCACATCCACCACCAGTTTAAGTTCTTTCAAATCTAATGCTGTCTCACATTATAATCTGGCCTGTAACTGTTTCATACGCCCATAATATTCATTTTCTTTAACTGTGCATTCAATGTCTTGTATATAATGTATACCCTGTTCATTTATGTACCTGTATTTGTAACCATGTATTATTTGTCTTATAAATAAATAAATAATGCTAGGGAACTGAGGTGGGTGTGAAATCTTTTGCAGTCACCCAGACTGAGGGTTGTGCGGCTAATTGGCAAGGGGTATAACTGTCCCTCCGTCCCACGACCTTAATTTCATCTCTTTGTTCCCCGAGTACGTAGACTCAGACCTGCATCCCGTGTGATCGGGTTACCCGAGTACATACAGTCTGTGTCTAGACAATGTGTGTGAGACTACCGGAACGCAAGTCTGCGTGTCCATTTCAGGATGGTACCTAATCATGGAAAAGAAACACTTTTTGTTGTGACCTTAAGATGATACTGGCATCTATGACAGTACTTCCTATATGGAATACGTGTTCCCAGTTGTCCTCGTGCCGGAACCGCATCTTTGTACTTTTATGGACATTTGTACAGATTTTACTGTTAACTCCGGCTAAAGAAACTCTGTTTTTTTAAACCTCTGTCTAAACAATACCCGATGAAGGACCCTGAGAGTTTGGAAAGCTTGTAACATATCAACAAGTTGGTCCAGTAAATGGTATCATACCACCAACTCCCTCTCTCACCCTTCTTTGCCCTTTGTTCTGTCTGGCAATAAAAAGATCATCAGTAGTCTTTTTAACTGATCGTGACAGTAATAATTAGACTTTTTTTATACCTCAAAAAAAATTGGGGCTTAAGAACTTTATAATGTCAAATCTATTGGGTGGCAATTTTTGAGGTACGACGTGTGTATGTGTGATTTCCAAAAATTACATACAGTATTTAATAGTTAAGTGGACCAAGATTATTTCTCACTAAGGTTGGTTGTGTTTGCAAGTTTGAAATCCGAGCTTCGCAAACTGCCAATTTGTATGGAAGTTCGAGTCGAACTATGGAACAAACTTCTGCATACGATAAAAATTCCAACTAAAACCCAAGAAAGAATCTCCGCGGGTTCGTGTTTATTTTTTATAAACTGGGTAAACATTGGTGGGGGAGGGGCGGGGGAGGGGCGGGGGAGAGGGTGGTCAGGAGGATTAAACTATTTGAATGTAAAAAATGTGACCCCGTCAAAAAGTTTTTTTTTTTTACCCCCCATAATCATTTACAAATCCAAAATCTAAACCAACTGATTTCTGGCAATCGTAATGGAGCTGTACCATCTGACCCTACAATGTTTTGTCACAGGCCTTATATAAGGCCTGTTCCGTCTCATTGTAGCTTAAGAAGATGACGAGACAACATCTCCGTATGGATAACAAGTAAAGAAGATTGAGAAAGAAGATTCAAGAAAGAACATTGAAGAAAGAAGATTTTACATTATGCCGAGGATCTCAGAGGATGGAGTCACGGATCGAAGGTTTCTTGATACATCGGGATTCGGCAGGTGAAGACATCTAAAGGTAAGAAAAACTTTGAATGTACTGTATGTCATTTTAATTTTTCAGGTTTATTTATTGTCTTTTACATTTTATTTGTTTTGCCTTGAGCATTGACTGCCAATATATTTATCTGTGCCCCTTCAGGGTATAGATAAATACAGTGACAGGCAATGCATTTTTTTGCAAATGGTTGTTTTTAATGAATTGTTACGTTATGTATTTCTTTTTATTGTTTTGAGTTAATTGTTATGTATTTGTAGGGCTTGTTTTTATTTAATGTTTGGATTGTTTAGGCGTTTGATTTCTTTTATTGTTCTGGTATTTAGGCTTTTGATTTCTTTTATTGTTCTTGTGTTTAGGGGTTTGCTTTATTTTATTCTTCTGGTGTTTAGGCGTTTGATGTATTTTATTGTTCTGGTGTTTAGGTGCTTGGGTATTTCTTTTATTGTTGTGTCTTTTTGGTGCTGTTGTTTTTTTAGGTTGCCCATTGACAGCTATAGGGACGTATCATGACCCTATTACATAGGCATGATATACCACTGTGCCAATCAATGGGTAGAGGGTGTAGTTAGTTGCCCCAGGGTGGGTGGTTAGGCCACCTGGGTGGGTAGCGGGGGAGAGGGGTTAATCCCTTAATTACTTTAACAGTTACTAACAGCTAAGGTGATTAAGGGGTATGGGGCCATTAGATTATATTTTTTTATTGGTGTGTTCCTGCCAACGGAGGACAAGGACGGAGAGGAAGACGAGGATGGCCTTCATCTTGGCAGAGGTAAGTAGAAGTTTTATTTACTTTATGCTGGCTGTACAATGTTTTATTTTGAATGGGAAAATGCACTATTATCCAGATCTGGATAATAGTAATTTTGCCCATTCTTGTACTGTAAAGCAATGGTTGTTGGGGGTAGAGAGGGTGCCCATTCATTCCCATTGGTGTTATCTTTGCTCCCATTGAGGGCATACAGTAGGTAACCACACTGGCAATGAATGGGTGTATTATTTAGTATTGTGTTTGTATTTTGTGCTAATGATTATTGTGGGTAGTGGGGCTGGGGGAAGGTGTTATCTGACTTTTGGTGGGTGTTTATGCCTACTGGGTGGGTAGCGGGAGGGGTTTTAACCCCTTCATTACCTTATCAGTACTAGCCCCCAGGAAGGCATAAACACCCACCATGCGCCAAATACTACCTTCATCCACCCCCGCTATCCAAAATAAACTTGGCACTGTAGTTAACCCCTTCACTGCCTTAGCGATTAGCCGCTAAGGTAAAGGAGCTACCTGTAAATGTATTTTTATTGCATCGGATTTATACCTGGGGTCTACGGAACTGATATTAATGTATATCAGCTCCGGAGACTCCTGACTTCAATCCGCTGCAGGCGAGATAAATCTTTGATAAACTCGCAATTCCAGAGCTCCGATTATCTCATCGGAACTACTAGAATAGCGTGATATCAGAAAAAATGTGTTTGAGCTTTTTTGCAGCTCCCGCACGGCGAGTTTGGCCAGGAGAAAAATTCCTTCCCCACACGATTTGACCAACTCATCGAGGCTTTCTAAATAGCTACCTAGCAAAACTTTGCGATAGCTCCTCAAAATTCCCATTGAGTTGGTTATCGAAGCTACTAGACTAGGCTCCAGTGAGTTTTATCAAATGAGTGCTGCTTCTTACATGTATCTTTTTTTCACCTCTCCCCTGCTCCCCTCATTCAGGTACATAAAAGAAAAAAAATGATTAAAGTCGGAACTGCTGCTTTAAGCTGACCAAATGGAGATTTAATAAGATTACAGATACTCCGGCACTATATCTCCATTTACAGGTCTTCCAAATACTGCGGCATTAATATAAATTCATGTGTCCTCTCTGCACTTCAACTTTTGATAGATGAGCAGAATAGAACAATTGCATCAAACAGCCAGCCTCCCACGGGGGCCATGGAAGTGCAGAGAATGCTAGGATAATTGATGCTCTATACATAGTAAAATATCACTTTTTATTTTTTCTCACAAAGTCATCCACAGAAACACCAGCTTTTAAAATATCATATCTAAAACTTTAAGCACAGAAACAAACTTTCTTTTGTAATAATTCGACTGAAGTATTAAACACTAAATTAAGTAAAGGGTGGGCATTTTCTTTCACATCATCTGATTTGAGGGTTTTTGAGATTTTTTTTGGGGGGGGGAGATTGCAGTCAATGGCAGTTAATGTGTTATCGGAGGGTAATAATACATGTCATGGTTTATTGCATCCTGGTCATTGGATTACAATTCCTTGTATGGTAATGTCTCTTTTCTAAAGCATTGAGTACATTATTGGCATTATATCAATAAAAAAAAAATACCAATCTTAATAGCATGGGGCTAGTTGGTAAATGATGACCTCAAATACAGTTTATACTAAGTTAGGACTTGCTTTCTTAGCCGTTTCTGGCATCTTACTGAACCGAGAAATCATTGTACCTGGGAATGTGTACCTTTGCGTATTTGCCTGTGTTTTCTCTGCTGTCCGTTGGTTTGCGGATATGATTCACTTTATAAAAAGATAGAATGCAAAGAAAATGCCATCTATGATGAAGTCATTATATAGTGAACTACAGATGTAGCAAAACTTATTTTCTCCGGAGCCGCGGCTGAAAAAGCTTAAAGCCGCTGCTTTGAAGATAGTGCTGCCGCAGTCGCGCAGAGCGGAGCCCAGGCTTCTGGATCGGACCCTCCGAAGTGATAATCTGCTGCAGTCTTTCTCCTCCATCCTGCAATACCTCTCCATCTACGTACTGTCTCTCTTTCTAACCCACACCCATTCTGCAGTCTCACTCTCCCCCCTCCTCCTGGCTCTCTTTCTCTCCCCTGTAATCTGTGGTTTGAATCCTAAAGTAAATGGCAAACACTTCTATTCATTACTGCGTAAGATCACTTCTTGCACAACTTGGATGTGGTCCTTTGAGTTGTATCCACTGAAAGATCCCTCATGTTCTCTAGGGCAGGAGTGCACAAACTTTTCCCCCTGCGCCCCCTGCCTGCTCCCCTCCCCTGCTCATGCCCCCTTTCTTACCTTGTCTTCGGCATCATATGACGCCACAGGGTCACGTGCAGGGGAAGACACAGAGAAAGTTACCACTTCTCTTTGATCTCTGCTGTAAAAGTCATGCGGGGAGACACTTAGAGAGAGAGAGAGAGAGTTTCTCTCTGATCTCTCTGCTGTAAGAGCTGCGCAGGGAGACACAAAGAGAGGGACCGCTCCTCTCGGATCTATCTGCTGTAAGAGCTGTGTGGGGAGACACAGAGAGGGACCGCTTCTCTCTGATCTCTCTGCTGTAAGAGCTGCGTGGGGAGACACAGAGAGAGGGACCGCTCCTCTCGGATCTCTCTGCTGTAAGAGCTGTGTGGGAAGACACAGATAGAGGGACAGCTTTTCTCTGATCTCTCTGCAGTAAGTGCTGTGCGGGGAGACACAGATAGAGGGACCTCTTCTCTCTGATCTCTCTGCTGCAAGAGCTGTGCGGGGGGAGACACTGAGAGAGGGACCACTTCTCTCTGTTCTCTCTGCTGTAAGAGCTGTGTGTGGAGACAGAGAGAGGGACCGCTTCTCTCTGATCTCTCTGCTGTAAGATCTGTGCGGGTAGACGCAGAGGGGCGATGCACTAAGCAGTGATAACTTAAGAGCGATAAGTGGCTTTTAAGGCCGATACAGCCTGCTGCACGATTCACTAAGCAGTGATAACAGCGCTTTATTGGCCTTAAAATGCATTTTTTCAGCCCTGTGAGCAAAACACGTCCGTTCAGGCAAAAAATGGCAAAACGCGTTGTTTTTTGCCAGTCTGTGTGATTCACTAAACAATGATAACTCAATCATGCTTTAAAAGCACGCCAGAATTTTGTACCAGCTGAAGGCTGGTGCAAAAGAAGTGAAGACAGTCAAAAAATCTTTGTTTACCTTTTTTTCCAGCACACATTAATACAACAGGCCGGCAGGTGTCCCCGGGTGATCCCCGCGGGAGTCCGTTGGACCTCGGGTGATCCCCGCGGGAGTTCAGGGGTCCCCCCTGGCCTGCGGTACCACAATTGTGTGACCCCAAAAAAAGAAAAAATACTTTTAAATAAATACACCTCCCTCCTTCTTCCCCGCCCCTAACACATAAAGTACAGTAATGGGCAAAATTACTATTATCCAGATATGGATAATAGTGCATTTGCCCATTTAAAATACATTTACATTAAGCAGCATAAATAAAGTAAATAAATCTTGCACTCACACCTGCCAGGCTGCCACGTTGAAGGCCGTCCTCATCCTCATCAAGGTCTATGTCCTCCGTTGCTACAAACTATACAGAACAATAAAAAAAGACAATGTAATGTCCCCTAACCCCTTAATCACCTTAGCTTTTAGTAACTGCTATAGTAATTAAGGGGTTAATACCTAATACCTACCCGGTAGGCCTAAACACCCATTCTTGGGGACAACTCCCCCTTCACCCACCCCTGCTACCCACAATAAAAAAAATACACATAACAGCCCTACTACCCACCTCCTAGACCCCCAAAACCATTACAATATTTAATAAATAATAAACAACAATATACAACCCACCCTGTGCCCCCACATAAAACCATTTTTTTTACACACAGAATTAATACCATAGGCCGACAGGGTCCCCGGGTCGTCCTCACGGGTGTCCGCAGTCCCCACAGTGCACCCCAGGGTGTTCCCATGGGTGTCTGGGGGCCCTATGCTCCATCGGCCTCCAGGTGGTCCCTACGGGTGTCTGAGGATCCCCAGTTTGCCCCACGGGTGTCTGGGGGCCCTCGGGTGGTCCACGTGGATCCCCAGGGCCACCAAAGCTCTGGGGTGCCACCAGTTCTTCCCCTAAGGTGTTTGAGGGTCCTCAGGTGATCCCTGTGGGCATCCGTGGGTCCCCGCTGGTTTGCGGTACCATTCCTGTATTTTAAAAATAAATAAAACATGTCCAACATTTCAATAAATACACCTCCTTCCCCCCACCTACCATCAAAACACATATAGTACAGTAATGGGCAAAATAACTATTATCCAGATATTGATAATAGATTATTTGCCCATTATTAAACACAACATTAGCCATGAAGCATAAATAAAGTAAATCAAAACTGTTCTACTTACCCCTGGCATTATGATGGGCGTCCTCGTCAGCATACTGAAGGTCTATGTCCTCTGTTGCCAGAAAGCATACATAATAACCGCTATAGTAATGAAGGGTTTAATCCACCCTCTGCCACCACCCATCCAGGAGACCTAAACACCCTCCCAAGGCAACTAACACACACTGCACCCATTCATTGGTACAGTGGGTACATCATGCCCATATAATATGGGAATCTTTTACCACTAAAGCAAGAAATGGTGAAGGATTAAAAAAACAGGCCCAAATAAAAAAACATTATATAGCCTAATCAAACACAACACATATCAAATTCAAACACACCACATAGCAAAATAAAATACAGCACATGGCAAACTAAAACACCTCACATAGCCAATTAAATAGATAACAAATGCCAATAAAACAAGAATGGCACAGTGGGTACATTATGCCCATATAATCTAGGCATCATTTAACACTATGCCAGTCAATGGTCAGCCTAAAAGAAACAATCACAAACAAGATCCAATGCCATCCAAACAATCAGAAAATAAAAACAAATCAAGAAGTAAAGACGTTTTTTGGTCACCGCAAGCCACCGTAGTGAGGAGTTTGACTTCCCTGCCATTTGGCCCAGCATCTTGCCGTCTACGCATGCGCATGCGCAGCAGAGTAAAGTAGCTGTATATCGTGTGTGCAGAGGAGAAAGACAGCCGGAGAGGAATCCAGCCTGTGCACGGGCCTTTGGATATCCTTTCTGCAGCACGCTGAACTCAACACACAGATGAAAAAACCTGCCAGCAGGGAACCAGCCAGGACAAGACACCCCAACCCGGAAAAGGGACGCGCTGTGGAGTCTGGCGACAGCTCCTTCCTATGCCAATAAATATTGGCCGCTTGTGAGTGTTAAATCTCTTTTTACTTACCTGTTAATAAATCGTATTACACTATTTTTTTCCCTTTCTTTTTATTTTCTTGAGGAAGATACCAGGAGGCATCCCCTCATTCCCACCCCATCCAATCACCCACAGAGGAGAAATCATCTAATCATTACTGGAGACTAGATGTGAGTGTGTCTCCTCCTAGAAGTGAATTTTTATTGTCTACCCCCCACCTCCCCTTAAATGAAGAAATGAATTGTGTATAACCTTTGTGTTGTTTTTCACTGTGGTTCCCCTTTCTTCCCTTCAATTTCATACGTTCTACACGTCGTGGAGCCACAAGTGGAGCAACGCGCCTGAGGACCCTTCCCCTTTTTTCTAAGAAGTAAACAGAACTAAATTACCACCATTCAATTAATCCAATCCAACATAAAGACCACAATTCACAATTAAAACACCAAAACAAAACCATTATAAAATAAATGAAAGCTCAAAGTAAACACCATCCTTCAAAATCTAAGTACCAAAAAGAAGCCACTATTAAAAAGCAAGCACCCCCCCTGAAATAAACTAATTAAAACACTACAAAAAATGACATCTTACTAAATAAAAATAAAATTGTCCAAACATTTCTAAACAAATAAGCAAAATACATTTAATATACATAAAAACAAGCATTTGCTTAAACAACCATTGCTTGTCCTCTGTATGTATGTATATCCATAGTGACATACATAAATACAGTGGCAATGAATGGGCATCCACAAAAAAATCAATCACAATAAAAATAAAAAACCTGTAAAAGAAAAATAACATACATTCAATTTTTTTTACTTACCTTTAGATGTCTTCACCCTCCATTTCCCGTAGACACCGCAAGCTCTCGAACTAATCCACGGACTCAAACTGCAGGTTAGGTGAAGGCTTAGTTAACACTTGCTCCGATAGTTCAGCCTTTACAATCTTGTTTTTTATTGGGGCATTGTCACCTACTATTACTGTACCCTTGTCTTCATGGACATTGGTTTCTGTGGCATTCAGACACTTGTGCATGGCCAATACATTTTCATGTAGTGGAGACACCTGTGCATTACTTTTCCGTGGAGCCTCATTCTGTTTTAACTCTACCGCCATCTTTTCATGGACTGCTTCTGTGACTCAAGAGTCTGTTTTAGGTTTGTAAACTCTTTCTCCAATTTCAACTGGTCAGGCAGCAGTAGAGTCCAACGTAGCATCCCGCTCAGTCTTCAGAGCGTCGAGCTCCTCGCCTATTTCACGCTTTTGTTTCTCTGCTGTTTTGCAGCCAGCACACTCAGACTCCAGGTCCTTCCTTATG
This sequence comes from Ascaphus truei, assembly GCA_036426205.1. NCBI lineage: Eukaryota > Metazoa > Chordata > Amphibia > Anura > Ascaphidae > Ascaphus > Ascaphus truei. Next base: position 13,876 of record WSYH01002710.1, on the reverse strand, counting down.
TCTTGAAGCTGTCCTTCAGCACTTCTTTTTCCCCTCAGTGCAATTGCCAGTTCAGCTTCTTTGGCGTTGAGTCATGATTCCACATCTCTCATCTGATTCAGCGCAGTCCCCCTTTTCCATTTCTGGCCTGCAGCTGTCGGTGCTCCTCCCGGACCTTGACTAGTTCCCACTGCAGCTGGGTACTCTCATTGACCATGTGGAACAGCGGCTTGCGGGCATCGGCCATCTCACTCTCATAGCTCAGTGTCAGGTCAGCCACCTGACAGAAGAGCACCTCCTCGCTCTCTTCCTTTTTAGAGAGCTGAATCTTAAGCTCAGCAATCTGCATCTGCAGTTCTGCAATTGGTTCCCGCAAGACTCCACTCAGGGCCTTCACCTCTTCCCGGTGCTTGCTCTGGGTTTGCGTCAGCGTATCTTACATATTTTGAATCTCTGCAGTTTTTTCCACTAGGATCGTTGCTGCTTCTGTTTTCCACACCTCTATCTCCCTGGAGTACTGACTCTTGGGGATGGAGCAGCCTCTCTGCTTCTCCATCTCTTGCTCCAGTTTCTGGACCTTCTCGAGTTCCCTCTCATATAGAGTCATCTGGCCTCTAAGCTCCGCCTCTAGCGATGCACTGGTGACACGTCCTTCATGCAGCCTTCTTTATGCACTCTCCAGTGCTTCCTGCACAACTAATTTTTCCTGTGTAAATTCTCTCTTTACTGTACCAAGCTCTGCTTTGAGCATGCAAGCCACTTGCTGAGAAACTTCTAACTGTGATGAAGTTTTGAATGTCTTTCTGGGACATCTCATAGTATAGTAACCAGTCAGCACTCGTTTTCTCTGATTCACTTGACTTTCTGTTTATGGCGGTATTGGTAGCCTTTGTCATCCCAAGGCTAGTCGTCATTCCTGTGACGATTGCACCAAGCGGTCTGGGCTGTAGCCCATCTCTGGTCTTTTCTGATCCCACAGGGTAAACTATTCCTGCATCTTCTGCTGTAAATGAAGACTGTCCTTTTTGCAGTGCCAGATAGGAGTCCCTCTTCATCATCATCATCATCATCATCATCATCATCATCATCATCATCATCATCATCATCATCATCATCATCATCATCATCATCATCATCATCATCCCACCTGAAGGGGCAGTGCTTGGTGTGGTCCAGCTTTTCACACAATAAACATCTCTGGTGTGGTTCCTTTTGCGGGACCACGCCAGGATACCATTACTGAAAGGACATTGTTTTGTGTGGCCAGGCACATTACACATAAAACACATCATATCCCCCATTTTCTCTAATTTCCCCTTCTCTGTAACAGTCTGTTTACCGGTAGAAACCCAGCTCTAGAAATGCCCCACAGAAAGGTTACACTCCATTTGGTCAGAGTTCCAAGGGCAAACTGCGGCCACATGTCCAAGTTCATGGCATTTGTAGCACTCTGTATAATTTCCAAAACTGGGTCAGGGTTTTGCCTCCAGTCTACTGGGAATAATGGGACCGGAGTCCCTCCCAGATGCTATGGGACTTCTCACTCCTTTATGCAAGTCTATAGGACTATTATTCCTAGGAACAGTCTTACTGGACCTCCAAACGTGCAGGCCCAGAAAACTCATCTGGACTTGAACTTCTGGACATCTCCTTGGCAGTCAAGTGACGTTCGACTAAGGTGACCAACTGCTCGGCGTCTTTGGGATCACTCTGGCTCACCCACTTCTGGATGGTGCGGGGAAGACCCTTCAGGAACCGGTCTATGATGACTCTTTCGACGACTACGGCGGTTGTACATACTTCAGGTGGGAGCCACTTCCTTGCAGAGTGTATAAGGTCGTAGAGTTGAGAGCGGGGAGTCTTCTCTGTATCATAACACAAGGAGTGGAACCGTTGGGCCCGAACCACGAGGGTGACCCCTAGCCGTGCCATAATCTCCGCCTTCAGGGTGTCATAGTTTTAAGAACTAGAACACAAAGAAGGGGGTTAGCAAAATCTCCCAAAGATCCATATTAACTGCACTCAGGATGCATTCACATGATAGTGGGACTAAAAAGTCCCAGACATATTTGTTAAACAATTGATGGGTACAAATTCCATGTAGTAGCTGCTCCCATCACTGTACAGTAGGAGGACAGATACTATTAAAAGCCATAAATTGCCCAAAAAACATAAATTTTTATTAATATATACAGATGCAGCGGCCGTTAGTCGAACAAATCATGGCGCCGTTTGTGCGCGCTGCAATACTCCACGCGGCATTAACGCCGCAAATCGCCCCAGGCACACTTGTTTATCGCGGTTGCTTTGTTTGAATTTCATGGATTGTGTGCAAATAAATGTAATGAAATGAATGAATTGTAATGTGTACAGTACTATGCTACTGTGCTACTGTGTCAATTTCAGGTGTTTAAAAGCCAGAACACCACAATGCCATTTTCTGCACTCGCGTCTAAAGGCGGTACGGTTCGAAGAAATCCCACGTCACCACATGGGTATTCCGAGGTATACACCGCGTTAAGTGTTTCAATAACGGCCGCTGCATCTGTATGTATATGTATATATATATATATATAGATAATATATATATATATATATAATAGAAATACAACTGTATGCTCATTTGCATATCTTAGGCAGGTCTGCAATCCCGCCTTTCACCATTATCACCCAGCACACAGCACTTCCCCTGCAGCAAGGGATTCTGGGAAATGACATGCAAATGAGCACACAGTGCCACTTTTTGCTTCAAAACCATTTTTAACATGGTTCCCTATAGGCTTAAGCTTGCTGCATGGTCACAGCTTTGAGCACAGCCAGGGTTAAGATGCATAGCCAGAAAACCCACCCACAGACAGTTTTTTTTTTTTTTTTGTAGCCCGGGTGGTGAAAAAAGTGATTCCACCTCAAAAACCGTGCTCGTGATCCACACAGTGAGATCAGGTGCACTCCACCTGTGACAAGACTTCTCCGGAGAGTAGGCCAGTCCATGCCAGTGACAGTCCTCTTCAGCCAAAGCCAAGAGTCCCGTTGTTACAAAGACGTCTTCGTCCGGAGACTCCGATGTCCATCTCGTTCCCTCCCCATGCAGTAGGCGCAGCAGGAGGGTCCAAGTCTTTAGGGTGTTCGGCTGACGCCTACTAACCCACCACAATATTCCCCCGAAGGGATGGCGATCACTAGCCAGCACTACAGTCTTTACTCTCCGAAGAAAGGGGTGACGTTAACGCAACACCAAAAAAAACCAAATCCATGGTGCGAGTGCTCCGGTGCTCTGTGCAATGCAGTGCAGGAGGTGCTCAGACGTACAACATAAAAAATGTGCACGAGTGCACGCCTGTCCCTTTGCAAGGCCAGGCGAGTGAAAAAATTATTGGCTTGTCCCCTCAGCGGAAGGCAATAAGGGGGGTCAAGTGCGGGAAAAATAGGGGATGGTGCAAAATCATCTGTGCTCGTGTCAAGTGCTCGTAAGTGGAGGCCGCTGGTCCAGCAGCCATCCACAGTGCAGCAAGTGATACTCCACCAGGTATTCCACGCCTGGTGGTGCAAGATTAAAAATGCCCGGGCTACTTTGCATCCGCGTACTCAGGCCATGACCAGAGGACCAAGTGCAGCCAGAGTGGGTCTATCCTTCACAGGACAAACCCTACACTTGATCTTAGCCAAAAGGCCGAGAAGCGATAGCCACCCACAGACAGCTGTTTCGACCTTAATTGGTCTCATCAGTGTGGGGTTGGTTAACTGGCTATGCAAAGAAGCAATAAGGATGGGGTTTACCATACTGAGTTAAGTTATGGTGACTAAAAAAAATGACAAAAACCCTCCACAGCAAAGCATATAGCAAATGGAAATACAACTGTATGCTCATCTGCATGTCTTAGGCAGGTCTGCAACCCCGCCTTTCACCATTATCACCCAACACACAGCACTTCCACAGTTATATTTCAATTTGCTATATGCTTTGCTGTGGAGGGTTTTTGTTACTTTTTTTACTCACCATAACTTAACTCAGTATATATATATATATATTATATATATTATATATATATATATTATATATATATATATATATATATTATATATATATATTATATATGAGTTATATATATAAAGATATATATAATATATATTATTATACTGATACATACATTACATACATACACATATATATATAAATGTGGAGGGCAAAAACAAATTCCCCATTAAAAATTGTTATTCAGAGGCTATTGAGATGTAGTTCAAAGTACTAATTGTATTGGCTTAAATAGTTCATAGTGTATATACACTCATAGAAACGTATATACTGTGAACTCTTAAGTACAAATACTATCACAGCATAGTCTGGTGTTAAAATAGGTTGTGATATCTATGTGGATATGGTCTACGTATAACACAATTAATCATCACAGAGATATGTGTAAGTTGAGCAAATAATGCTATGCCCAACTCACAGGTGATTGATATTATGCTGTTGTGTAAGGTTAATTCAATAAGATGGTAATTCAGCATATACTGCTGCGACTCATCTGCGTCTAACACATCGCCGTTTTTTCCCTGGCTTTTTCCTGGAATGCGACGCACTTCACCTGGAGCATGCCGCATTCATTTTGCGTTCTCAGCCACGGGTCATGCGCGGTTGACGCGCGGTTGATGCGATTATTGAGAATGGTTCGGATTTAATAGGTTGCAATTCTTCGCGTGTCCGCCAGATGGCAGATATTCATGAATTGTAATGCGCATGCGCTTCAGTAATGTGTTGACTTGCAGGTGTTTCGTTTAAAAAAGATACCACAGTGTGCTATTTTAACTTGGCCTTGAGACTGAAGGAAGAGGTTGCAAAAATGTATCAATTTAGGCTTTTCATATTAAAGAAAGACAGAGACCAGTTTCGGTTACAGTATTCTCCAGAGACCCGCCGCCTCATACGTGGAAGTGTGCAATAAGGAAAAGGGTTAGGGTTAGGGTTAGGGTTAGAGTTAGGGTTAGGGTAAGGGTTAGGGTTAGGCATTGGTTAGGGATACGATCCCTGTTTTTATCGTATTGAGCCACAATTTGTTGTAGGGTATTGATGTGTATCACTGGCTTTTCCCTGTATCTATGATCATGCAGATGGCAAAAGGCGAAGGGTCGTGTTAAAACCAACTAAGAAACGACAATCGCCGCCAAGCAATGCACCAGCACCGGCTTCCAATAACGGTCCCACCGTCAGTGACAACCCTGAGCCTGAGCCGGATTTCGCGTGCAGTTTCGATCAAGCTTGCATGTACCTAAGCAATTTCCAGCCTCATCATCTGACTACAGGTGGACTAGTCCCGTTACAAACTATCGACGTGGATGATCAAGAACACTGGACTGGCAGTAGACCGGCGCCGGCGCCAGCTGAATGGGAAATTCTATGGTGAGAATTGTTGCCGTATTATTTTCTGTGTTTTTTTTATTTTGACAATACAGTATCAATATCAGTGCGATTCAAAAGTCAAGCGATTCTCCTGTAATCAATATCATTGGCTGAGTGGCTTCTACAGTACTGTACTGCAGATACTGAACAATTGGTGGAACGCTAGGCGCATGCGCATTGGAACCTTCTTGAAACGCATATGCGTGTCATTACATCAAAGATAGGCGCATATGCATGTGAACAGGAGATGCCTCCTGAGAAAATTATTGGTGGGACTGGCTGGGAACTTCTTTAGGGGGCTGACCATTACAGTAAAACATTTATTTTTCCTCAGAAAAGAAAGCGGCTAATGGAGGGATTTCGATGGATAATATCGCTTTGTGTAACAATGCCTGCACATTGCTGAATCGGATTTAAAAACCCACGTACTGGAGTCTACAGTTTAGTGGCCGTTGTTATTGATTAGGATAGAATACTGTACCTGAAACAGTATGCTGATGTTTTCCGGCTGTACAGTATACAATACTTTTTTTATAAACAGTATACTGTGTAATAAACCCAAAACAATAAAAACTATGCATTTATTCTACATGTAATACAGTACTGTACATAGTGTACAGTATGTGTCTTCTATACAGTGCCAGCACATACAGTACAGTATTGTATGTGTCTTCTATTTTTTTTTAATACTCTTGTACTGAGCATGCCTACAGTCTACAGTACAGTGGGCCTGAACAGTAGCGTACATTCTAGAAACACTGTATTTTGTTACAGTAGCAAAGGAGCCAATGGAACAATATAAAACAAATCAACATGTTCTTTTATTGGTGGAGTAAGTACAAAAACATTTATTTACAAATACTGTACAATGTAGAAACATTTTAAGTGCACAGCAATTCAAACATCAACAGGTGTATGGTTTACTGCTACAGTAGTGAAAACATTTATGTATAGAAAGTAAAAACATTTACAGTCAGTCAGTATGGTTTACAGTCACGTTTTAAAAACAAATTCTTTATTCATAAAATATACAAAACGCAACATCTCCTTTATTAAAGTCAAACCATATACAGTGGGATGTGTACAAAACAGCCTGCACCAGTACAGTCCTCGAGGGCAACAGACAAGCCCCGTTTTCAGGACAACCTTGAAAACCGTGCCTGTTTGCGGCCCTTAGGGACTGGAATTGTGCAGGTCCTGTGTGTGTGCACAGCAAGTAAAAACACACAACAACATCTCCTTTATTTAAGTACAGCAGGTCAAAACATGTACAATACAGTTCAGCACAACAGTATGGTCTTACCTGTGATTAAAAAAAATCTTTATTCATAAAATACAGTATACAAAATGCAACATCTCCTTTATTAAAGAAACATACAGTATACAGTACAGTGGGATGGTGTGTAAAACAGTCAGTCAGGCCTGCACCACTACAGTACTCGAGGGCAGCAGACAGGCCCGGTTTTCAGGACAACCTTGAAAACCATGCCTGTTTGCGGCCCTCGGGGACTGGAAGTGTGCAGGTCCTGTGTGTGTGTGTACAGCAAGTTAAAACAGTAAGTTAAATACAGTTAAATACAGTTCAGCACAACAGTATGGTCTTACAGTTCCCGTGATTAAACCATAAAATCCACCACATTGTCCGTCCATGGCCGATTCCTTGCATGGCGCAAAACGCCATTAATGTAGTCTCGAACGCCTTTCACTACAGGATCTGTAATTGGATAAAAACGCCGCATTTCATCCAGAATGTTCTTTCTTAAATTGGCAGGAAGCGCCCTTTTTACGCGATTTCCGTCGTAGTTCACTCTGAAGGCCCAGTCGTAGTACAACGAGTAGGGAACATGGTGCTTAAAAAGTAACAAGGCATACTTGTGGGGTGCACCAGCACTCATCACCCTATACTTCTCCCTGAGCGCCGGTGGCAGATCGCACAGAGTGATGTTGGGCACCGTATTGATGCGAGCGAATGTAGGTCTTCTGCGAGCGGGTGTGCTTGAGGCGACAGGCGATGGTAGGTTGTCTGGGAGGAAGCTTTCCTCCGGTCTTGGTCGCCGTGTTGTCTCCTGGTCTGGTCTTGACGGGGTTGTCATGTCCTCCTCAACGGCATACATGTACACTACATCTTCTGGTGGAGGGGGTGCGCTTGGTGATGGAAGGGGGTCGATGCTCCCATTCATCACATCCATGTCAACCCCCTGCTCCGGCATTGGGGAAACAGGGGCATTAACACCGAGCAAATGATGTATACCCACGATGTCAGCCTCTATCTTCTCCATCCGTCGATCCATCCGTTGATCCATATCTAGCATCCTTTGATCCATATGTATCATCCGTTGATCCATATGTAGCATACGTTGCTCCACATTTAACATGGTCTCCAGAAGCAAATCTATCTTTGCTAGCACAATAGAGTTTCCGGGGAGATCCACACTTATCCCATTCAGCATCCGGTCTAACGAGCTGCTTCTTGTGCATGGCATGTGGACATCTGGGTGGATGGGTGCAACGGAGGATGAGATGGAGAGAAGCGGCAGCGACGTTGAAGAAGGGTGGAGGAGGTGACCTGTGGATATCCGGTAGAGGAAAAGCGGCAGCGTCATCGAAGAGGGATGGAGAAGGTGACCTTTGGATTTCCGGGTGAGAAGCAGAGTCGTCTAAGAGCAAAGGAGAAAGTGATCCGTGGATTTCAGAGGCGGCAGCGTTGTCGGATAGAACCGGAGAAGATGGCCTGTGGGTTTCCGGGAGGGCGGCGGCAGCGTCGAGGACGAGGGGTAGAGAAGACGGCCTGAAGATTTCCGGGACAGCGGCAGAGTCGTCGAAGAGTATGTGAGTAAGTGGTCTGCGGATTCGATGGGTTGGCTGCCAATCGTTTTGCATCGAGAGTACATCACCGTATATCTTCTTGACATAATAAGGCTGACGTCTATGAAAACCCTTAGCCTTTGGGGTCAGCAGAAGGTTTTCTTTATTGGCCTTAGCCTGTCGCTTTTGCCTTGGCGTTGAAACGGCAACCGCCTTTCGCTTTTTCTGCATGACAGGCACGGCAGAGGCGAGTGGATTCCTGCGTCCGTAAAATCGGGGTTGCTCCATGGAAGCAGGTGGCACAATGCAGTAACTGGACAAGGGCAAGTTCAGATAAAGATCATTGAGTGGTGGGCTATTCAAAGTGTGTAACCTTTTATGCATGGCAGCGAGGTACAGGTGTTGAAAGTGGGCGTACTCTAATGTGAGTCATTACCGTATAAATACACCATCCATTTTGTGGATTCACTGCACATTGAATTTACATCGACTAAACATCGAATATACATTCTTGTGTTTGTATTTCTTTCTAAAACACACAGAACACCTACAAAGCTCATATTGAACCCCCAAAATAACCACAACATATATATATAAGCATATAAGTTTCAGAGGTATGCTACTTAGCATGGCAACATATAAATTTAAAACCAGAGACATAACATAAAATACAGACAAAGCTCAGTGCACATCCAGTAAAACTTATACACGGTACAGTGCCTAACTATACATGTATAGATAACTAATAAATAAAATGGTCTTTTAGTTTAACATTTTGGCCAAATTGTTGTAAGCCCCTGAGCCAACTGCACGGCAGACCACATTCTTCAGGGGTTAAAGAACTTGCTTGCTTGCAGTATGATTGTGACAAATCTATTACAGAGTGCTTTTCCTGGTAATGCACAGGTTAATAAAAGCTTCAATCAGACTTAGAACTTTGCAACTAATTTTGACAGATTTACTATAAATCATTCTTCCTGGTAATGCACAGGTTATTAAGCATCTATATTAGTGTTAGGGACCCTTGAGATGTGGTCTGCCGTGCAGTTGGCTCAGGGGCTTACAACAATTTGGCCAAAATGTTAAACTAAAAGACCATTTTATTTAATAGTTATCTATACATGTATATTTAGGCACTGTACCGTGTATAAGTTTTACTGGATGTGCACTGAGCTTTGTCTGTGTTTTATGTTATGTCTCTGGTTTTAAATATGTATTTCTTTCTTGGCGCAATATCAGATAATAAACCTGACGAATCGGTGTAGTCCCATGAATCAAAAGATGGTATAAAGAAGATCCACAGTCCACAATGTCCCGTTCTTTTACACAGAATGCTGGTCTGAAAATACAAATAAAACAACCATTGCGCAGTACCCTATAGTCAGTATTCCAAGACCCCACCGTTGCTATCTACTTACTTAAAAATATATAAGAATGGGCCTCAAAAGGTTTCTTTAAGTCCCCCCACGATTGGCTCCGACTGGTTCCTGCTGCTGGTATCGCGCTTTACACTTCCAGCATCAGCATCACCATACCGATTGGGAACAGAAAGGGGCACCAATAGTATAGCACTATAACATTTATTGTTAAAAAATGACAAGCATAAAAACATGCACTCACATGCGAGAATGCCCTATGCGTGTCCTACAACGTGCCGTCCGCTTCACATGGGAGGATGTCGAGGGATTGCAGGGGGAGGCTGGAGCCGGCGTGGGTCCCCGCTTCGTGGCCGCGACTCGGAGCGCCTAGTCCCTCCTCCGATGACGTTCCCCATCAATCAACCTCCTTTCCTTCCACAGGGTCTGCACGTTGCAGCACGTTCAACAAGCTCCACCCTACGCGCGTTTCGTGACTCTGACGTCACTTCTTCAGGGGTAATGGAGCTGTGGGGGCACTTGAGGTATTTTATACCCTTGTGCAAAGCTGACAGGGAGTTCCCATTAATTGAATGTCTGATTGGGAACTCCTGTTGATTGTCCACTTGTTGGCTGATACCTGGCAATTCGTGTGTTTAGCAGGTTTAACCACTTCATGCCTGGACAGCCAATTGCACTAGATGATTACATTCTAGCATGCTGTAAAATACTTTACACAAAATTATTTTATACATCAGTATCATAAAAACCATAATAAAACTCTATAAATTGTAGAAATAAAAAGTAATTAGCAACCCTGTGGCTTATTATTCAATGTGCGAGATAGCTATTTGTATTGATCACTGTTGCTAACAGCATGAAGGACCCAGAGGTGGAAAGAGATTATTTGCATAGCAAAAAAACAAAAACAGATAACCTGGTTATGTAATATTCAACATCAGCAGTTACAGACCTAACTGTCCCTCACAACATGCGGCCAGGTCAAATTCGTGTTTAATCCTTCGGGGTTAAGGTTTCTTTTGATTCATGGGACTACACCGATTCGTCAGGTTTATTATCTGATATTGCGCCAGGGAATTATTGTCTGTGTTTTATCTGTGTCATTTGTTATCTCTCTGCGTATGCATACAGCCCTTGTGGATAGGGTTGTTATATTCCCAAGGCAGCCATCCCCAACCTGCCACAAACAGGCTGTGAGGAATTCACATTAGATTTTCCTTATAGGGGACACTTTAAATTCATTTATTAGTGTTAAGCACCTGGTTTTTTTAGTTAATATTTAGGTATAGTTTTATAGGTTTGAGCGCTGATCACATGCTTTTAGTTTAAATTTTTCTCACTATTTGTTCTATCCATTATTGCATATCAGCAGCCAACCATATCACAAACATGTCACTTTTTTCTAGTCGAGCACTTCGTAGTTGTAATCTAGATAAAATATTTTCAGAGGATGCAGACGTAGAGAATATAGATGTAGACACTGAGAATTTAGATACACTCCTTAATAAAGTAGAAAAACTCCTCACACAAGAAATGAGGCAGATCTGGGAAGTGGTAGCATTGAGAAAATATATAGAACACAAAAGAATACCAAGGGGACTTAGGGTCCTCAAGGTACCCACTCTAGAAACTGATAATGAGATCTTTATGAAAGAGTGGAACAATCTTCTGGATACATGTGCATTCGGTTTAGTCCAGTTGTCTATTCAGTACAGAACAAAATCCCTAGAAGTTTTGGATAAAGAGATTATAGAAATCCAAGAAAAATTAGGCCAATTCTCTGATCTCAAAGAGTACAAGGTACTAGACGAAAAGATTACTCAGAGAATAGAAAAATTAGAGAAAGAGGTCATTAGTTCCAAACAGAAAAAATTTATCAGGGACAAGAAAGATTATGAACAGAATAGACAAAGGGACTGGAAAACTGAAAAGAAAGTCATTATTGCAGAGGATACACCCACAGTTGAGGTGAAATCCACTCCAAATAACAAAGTGCTACAAAAGGAAGATATTAAACCAAAATCAAAAAAAGACAATGAAAAAGAAAAATCATTAAATAGAAAGATGGGACCCCATAGGCCCTACATGGGAGCTAGGCCACAAGCACCTGTAAGGGAGGAACATCATAGATACCATGGCCCACCACGAGGAGGGTATGCCAATAGGAATGATGGGTATGGGCACCATGATTATTATCATGATGGACCCAGAGAAGCATATAGAGGGTATGATAATAATGTTTTTAGATCTAACAATTTCAGGCCCTTCAATGCACCTCCTTTCAACTATGAAAATAATCAACATCAATTGTCTTTTTTAGATCACGACAGAGAGTACAATTTCCCTATACGGAAAAACAGCGAGGTAGAGAACGCAGTGGGGAGACAAGACACCCCCAGGTCAGCGAGACGCAAAAGAATAGAGGATTCAGAGGAAAAAGAGGTGGAAGAAGGAAAGAGAAAAAAGTCAGAGCAGCCAAGCCACCGGTAGAGGTTGGTAATATATTCAATATCAGTAGTTACAAAACCACTGAGGTTGAGGAAAAAGTTTTGTCCAGAGGCCTTAACTTTGCTCCCTCTAAAGGACCCAATATGTTTGACTTATTCATAGATACCCAAAAATTTGTTAGACGGTTAACACTTAAAAAGTACTTTATAAAAGATGCTGTAAGTAGGGAGACTCTCCAGAGTAATAAAAATAGTGAGAGCAGATCGTCCTCCACCACTCAATTTAAAAGACCCTCAGTGTTTTATCCTAAACACATGAAGGGTAGTTTCTTAGAAACTTTTTCTGAACTAGTCATTCAGGACATGGAAAAGGCAACCAGTGAGTTTAAAATCCCCAAAAACAATCTTAGTAAGTTAGAAAAAGATGCAGTAAAGAGTCTGGAAAACAACAAACAAATTGTTATTAAGTCTGCGGACAAAGGGGGAGGCATAGTTATAATGGACTCTGACTACTATAAAAAAGAGTCCTTGAGAATCCTAAGTGATGGAGTTACATATAAAAAACTGCAGGGTAATCCATCCATAGAGTTCAAGACAGAACTTCAGGAATACCTTAGTAGGGGTTTCTTGGATGGTAATATCTCAAAGGGTGAATTGGAGTTCTTGGATGTACCACAGCCAAGGATTCCAATTTTCTATTTTATTCCTAAGATCCATAAGGATCTTTGGAATCCCCCTGGATGCCCCATAATATCGGGGATCAAATCATTGACATCCAATTTGTCGCAGTTTATTGACTCCACTCTGCAGAAATATGTCCCTAAAATCCCGTCTTTTCTAAGAGACACCACACACGTATTAAATCTAGTTAGGGACCTAAAATGGGAAGATCATTATATTTGGGTCACGTGTGACGTGACGTCTCTGTATACCGTCATAAATCATGACCTAGGTATCAGAGCAGTCAGTAGGGTGTTAAATCAAGATGATAGTCTAGAACAGGGATTTCGAGATTTTATAATAGAAGGGATACGGTATATACTTACACATAATTTCTTCAGCTATGACAACAGCCACTACCTCCAGATATGTGGCACTGCCATGGGTGCAAGGTTCGCCCCTAGTTATGCTAACATCTTTATGGGCATGTGGGAGGATGAATACATCCATTCCGGCGGCCCATTTGGGGCGGGCCTTGTACTATGGAAACGCTATATAGACGATGTGCTATGTATCTGGGGTGGAGGTGTTGAGGAACTTGGGGAGTTCCAAAAATACTTAAATAACAACAATATGAACTTAAAATTCACCTTCAACATCAGCCCCACAAGTATAGACTTTTTAGATCTTACATTGTTCATAGAGCGAGGGTCTATTCAAACTAAGACCTTTTATAAAAAAGTAGATGCCAATACATACCTTTTGGCGTCTAGCCATCACAACCATAGATGGATTAACAATATTCCCAAGGGCCAGTTCCTAAGAACTAAAAGAAATTGCTCTCAACCAGAAATATTTGAGATGCAGGCCAATGACCTTAAGGATAAATTTATCCAGAGGGAATATAATCCTAATATGGTTGAGAAGGCCTTAGAAAGTGTAAAGGACATAGATAGAAATGACCTTATCAGTATGGACAAAAAGAAATTAAAACAAGTAGAGGGTGTAGAGTTCATCCCCTTTATAACCAAGTTTAATGGGATGTCAAACAAAATAACACAAATAATTAGGAAGCATTGGAGTATTCTCCAGGGGGATGCTATACTTAAAACAATACTACCTAAACACCCCCAGATAGTGTTTAAAAGGGCCAATAATCTAAAGCTTCAACTGTCCCCGAGTTGTCCGTCCAATTCCGTAAAAACACAAAG
>WSYH01002709.1:0-80627 GCA_036426205.1 Ascaphus truei | reverse complement strand
CTAAAAACTGAGCTTTGTCTGTGTTTTATGTTCTGTCTCTGGTTTTACAATTTATTAAATATATATATATTTTAAATATATGTATCTATTAACAAAATCTATCATATTAAGAAATTAATTTCCTCAAATTCATATAAATTAATATGATACAAGGTATTTATACCACCTATACCTATAGGGAAACAATATGTCTCGCGTTTATTATACTAATCTGCCACTAATAAATTGCCACTCTCTATATATTTATCATTTTTTAGGATTATTAAAATTACTTTGGAATTCTATCTCCATACATTATAGGTTAATTTAGAATATATATATTATATTTTTATAGTTTATTTTATTTCATGTTTTTCAATATAAAAATGTTATGATCATGTGTTATTAAAATTGTATGTAATTTTATTTAATTATCTGTACAACGGTGGGTTTCATTATTTGTATATGGATATTAGAACTAATTGTGTCCACCTGATATATACTTGAACATTGGTTGTCTAATTAACCTATAAGGGATTAGAATATGCTATTTAAGCAACAGCCAGTTAGACACATTTATTCCCCAGATGAAGTCCTAGTTCCAGGACGAAACGCGTAGGGAGGAGGCTCTAAGACAAACTTTCAGCTCCCCTATCCAGTATCTACATGCCAGCAGAATCCCCTTATTATTCCTGGACAGTACACTCGAACTACGGCCGAAATCTCGGCTGAGTGACGTCAGTGGGCTAGTCTCGCGAGATCGGAAGAACAACCAGGAAGTCAAGGAGAAAAGCTGCAGCCAGAGGAGAACCGGCACGGTAGATTTCGGCGTTCCACGTGGAGGACAGATATATTGCAACTCCAAGCAGCAGGACGGAGAGGATTATTATATACTATATGCTTGATAACATCTGCTACTTTGTAAGTAGCGATCTACTTTTGCGCATATACTTTTACTAAACGTACTTCACTATATTTTGTTTTCTCTTCATTTCATTTCAGAGTAACCAGCAATCCAAACACATCCCCAGTCTATTCATGCTCAAAATTTATTGTATAGTTAGCAGTTTTGCGCCGTTGTTTCCCCCTTTCCCCATATATATATATATATATATACACACATATACATATATATATATATGTATATATATACACACACACACACACACACACTTATTGTGAGAGGAAAGGTGTTAAAATTGTAGAGGGGAAGTATATACCTCCTGCTTTGGCAAACTATGCCTTGCCCTACTAAGGGTTAAAGAGCATGGGGTGGTTCTGCAAGCACAGCCAGGTGCAGATTACCTGACCTTAATTAACAGAGTAATAAAGGCCAGGCTTGATTTGTTCTCCCCTCCCCTTTATTTACAGCTAAGAGAGCTGGATGCTACCGACAGGGACTGGCCTGCAACAGGTTTGGTTTATGATATCTGTTTTATTGTTTGGTAAGTGGGAAAGCCACCCAAAGATAGCTAGCGAATTGCTGTCTAGTTAAATGCTCAGATAGAGCTAGGATTTATTTTGATTCTTTTGTTTGTCTTGATTTTGTCTGCTGGAGTGACAAAGAAAATAAAGCCTTTAAACCAGAGCTGGATGGTCCTGTGACTGTGCTTTACCTTAGAAGACAGTTGGTTTTAAGGTTCCCAGACAAGAACCCTTCAGACAAAAATTGTATTTTGTCACTTGATGGAAAATGCGGGTACCCACATTATATGTCTGTGGGTATAAAACTACTTCAAACTCACCATGGCGGAAATTGTCAAGGCATTACTCCAGACTGCATCTACAGTACAAAGCAGCAGGCTATCGCTGCCAACAGCAGATACACCAGCCGGCTATCGCTGCACAAGAAACTAACTTTGCAAAGCAGCAGGCCATCGCTGCCAACACTCAGAGTCACCTGTGAGGAACAGCAAGGTGCCATCCTTGAGCTGCGACAGGAGATCAAGGCTGTGTCTAAGAGGCTGAGTGGGGATCCTGATGGGAGATACCAAGGACCCAAGGCTATTCGGGCCAGTCATTGCCTTCAAAAGATGACTGCAACAGATTATGTTGAGGCGTACCTTCTGTTGTTTGAGCGCACAGCAGAAAGAGAGGTATGGCCGGCAGCTGAGTGGGCCAGCATACTGACACTCTTCCTGAGCAGAGAACCTCAAAAGGCCTACTATGACCTAGAACCAGTGCAAGCCAGTGACTACAAAAAGCAGAAGGATGAAATTCTGCCACGCCTGGGAGTAACCGCTACAGTGCAGGCTCAAGGGTTCCACTTATGGTCATATTCTCCTGACAAGACTGCAAGATCCTAAATGTTTGACCTCATACTCCTTGCCCGAAAGTGGCTTCAACCTGAAGATAACTCGGCCTACCACATTGTGGAGCTTTTAGTGATGGACTGCTTTCTGCGGGGCCTTCCTGCTGCCCTGCATTGGTGGGTCAGTCAAAGCGACCCCCATACAATGGACCAGCTGATTGCTTTGGTGGAAAGATATGTCGCTGCCGGAAAACTCCTTCTCCCTGCTCCAGCTCAACAAACCCGCAATTTAAAGGCCCAGGATCATGCAAGACCTGGTAAGACTGTTCAGGGTTTAAGGGTAACTGGAGAGCAACAGGGATATTCCCAAGATCCCAGGGACACTACTCCAGGAGCCAAGGGTGCATTCAGACATAACAGATCTGGAAAAGGAACGTATTAGGGGTCAGATTATGTTATAAAATGTTTTAAATGTAATGAGGTTGGTCATACAGTCAAGGACTGCTTACTTAAAGATGTATTCATGGAATACAATGTGGGTGAAAAGATGGGACCATACTGTACTTATTTTGTGGATGTATTGGATGTACTAATAATGATGGTGGTAATAATTTTCATTTGTGCTTGTATGTGAAGGTGAATGGGAAAATGTTTAGAGCACTGCTTGATTCAGTAAGTATGGTCACCTTGTAGCAAAACCTGTAATACTTAACGTGAAAATAGATAATATACAGAAAATGGAAATTATTTGCAACCATAATAATAAAAGGGAATATCCCACAGCTGAGGTAAATATTGGAACCAGTGTGGTACCCTAAATTACAGGGTGGGTGTATTACCCAGATGAGTCCATGATGTGGTGCTCGGTAGAGATTTCCCCAATTTTCTAGAGTTATGGTCATTAACAGAAGGCAGCCCAAGGCTCATTAGAACAGGGTCAAACTAGTGAGGAACATGTCTTTACATTTTCTGAAGTTGAATTAGAGAGTGACCAGGGTTGTAATGGGGAAGAGAAACATAATTACTGCCCTTTGCCGGTGTTAGTAGGACTATAGCTATAGCAATTCTTGCCGGTACCAGGTAAAGAAGAGACGTAGTAGTTGCCGTTGTCAAGGTCATGGAGTGGAAAGGTCCGGAAGGTCAAGATGCAAGCTGAGATCGAGGGACGTGAGAAGCAGCGTAGTCAGGAAGGAGCCGGGGTCGAGAGCCAGAGAGAGTAGTCAGCCAAGCCGTGTCGTAACCTGAGTAGCAAAGAGAAGGGGAAACCAGAGTAGACATCCACAAGTGGAGACTATGTTGAGCAATGTGGAAGTGGTAAGACAGGCACTATATAGTGCGGCTGACCAATAGGAAGTGGAGGCAGGCCTTGAGGAGTGCTTGGAGCTGTCCTGGATAGGTTACATTGATAAGCACACAGGTGAGAAGCTTTGGTAGAGTTGTAGCCTGCGTGTGAGTTGGGGGCGTGGTTTCACTGCCAGTGCAGTGAATAAATCAACTTTGCCCGGCGCGCACTCTGTAATGTTGGAGAGCGCGCGCCCAGGACTAATGGCAACCGCCTGAGTGCAGGCTGCCTGCGGGGCAGCGGTGGCCCGTCGGAGACGACGGGGAAGCCCCACAACATCGGGGACCGGGTGGGACCGGCGACGGGGATGTCCCACGGCAGCGGGAGCGGTAAGAGGTAAGGAGGGGTCACGCTGCGACTGCCGTGACCCCGAATCCTCACAGCTACACAGCCAGAAAATGTGTTACCTAATCCCTACTTTGAAGTAATAAATAACCTAATTTATAGAGTAGGAAAAAAGGACTCAGCCATCACTTAACAGTTACTGGTTCCCCAGGCTTTCCGTAACATTGTACAAAACCTTGCACATAGCCACATACTGGGAGGCCATCTGGGAGTTGAGAAAACGAGAGAGAGACTCCTTAGGGGGTTTTACTGGCCTGGGATGCTTGCTGCAATAACAAACTATTGCTCCTCATGCCCTGAGTGCCAGTGCTCAGCCCATTTCAAGGCTTTCCGTAGCCCCCTAGCACCCCTACCTATAATTGATGTACCTTTTGAAAGGATAGCTATGGACTTGATGGGCCCTCTAGTAAAATTCGCTAGAGGGCATCAGTATATACTGGTATTTCTGGACTACGCAACTCGATATCCCGAGGCAATACCCCTATGTAATATTGTACCTGTGCAAAAACCTTAGCAAATGAGCTAATATTAATGTTTAGCAGGGTGGGTATCCCCAAGGAGATCCTGACAGACCAAGGAGCTCCTTTTATGTCTAGGGTCACAAAAGAATTGTGCAAGTGTCTTCAAGTGAAACAAATTAGGACCTCAGTATATCATCCCCAGGCTGATGGCTTAGTGGAAAGATTTAATAAAACTCTTAAAGGTATGCTACGGAAGGTAATTGACACAGATGGGAAAAATTGGGACTTGTTGTTACCCTACCTAATGTTCCCCTTTTCCTCTCTCTGACCATCACCTCATCTCATCCTTTCTATCTCGCTTCTCCCCTTCTCCACCTCCATCCACCCCACGGTTCTGCAGAAACCTGCGCTCTATTCACTTACCTGACTTTGAGTCCACTTTACGCTCCTCCCTCTCCTCTCTCAGCTCTGCTACAAACCCTGACAACCTGGTCAGGAACTACAACTCTGCCTTGTCCTCCTCTCTTGATCTACATGCCCCGCTTTCTCTCTGCCGCCCTCGCCCATCTAACCCTAGACCCTGGCTAAATTCCCACACGTGCATGCTGCGTTCCTCCACTCGTTCCTCTGAATGCCTCTGGAGGAAATCTCATACTCTCGCAGACTTCCTTCACTACAAATTTATGCTATCCTGTTTCAACTCTGCCCTCTCGCAAGCTAAACAAGCCTACTTTTCTTCACTAATCAACATGCACAAGTCTAAACCACGCTGAATGTTCTGTCTTTGATACTCTACTCAAACCACCCTCAGCTGCCTCTCCTTACTCCATCTCCGCTCATGACTTTGCTGACTATTTTAAGGAAAAGGTGGAATCCATACGGCAGAACATCCCCTCTGTTTCTTCCTCCCATCCTACACCTCTTCCTAACTGTCCTCCTGCCTTCCTTGACTCTTTTTCCACTGTCTCAGAGGAGAATGTGTCGCTGTTGATCGCCTCTTCTCTCTCTACCACTTGCCCTCTTGACCCCTTTCCCTCCCATCTCCTAAAACCTCTTGCTTCTACTATAATCCCTACGCTCACACACATTTTTAACTCCTCCCTTTGCTCTGGAACATTTCCATCCTCCTTCAAACATGCAACAGTCATACCAATACTCAAAAACAACAAGCTTGACCCTACCTGTCTTTCTAACTATTGACCTGTCTCCCTCCTGCCTTTTGCCTCTAAACTCCTTGAACGTCTTGTATTCTCTCGCTTGCTCCATTTTCTCAACACCTATTCTCTCCTATACCTCTACAATCTGGCTTCCGCACTGCTCACTCCACGGAAACAGCCCTCACTAAAATAAAATAAGCCCGAAACGCGTAGGTGTTCTCTTTTTGTGCTTTTGATCCATTAAAACTTTTATTGTGGGAACCCACCTCTGTGTTTTTTTTTTATCTCAGTGGAACCAGTGCTTCATTTTTTCTTTCTCTGCTCCTGCTCACTAAAATAACTGATGTCCGCCATGCTGCCAAAGACAGAGGTCAAAACACTCTGCTCATATTACTCGACCTCTCTGCAGCATTTGACACCGTGGACCACACTCTTCTCCTTCACATTCTCCATACTCTTGGTATTTGGAACAAAGCTCTATCCTGGATCTCATCCTATCTCTCCCATCGTACTTACAGTGTCTCTTCTGCTAACACCTCCTCTATTGATCTCTCTGTGGGGGGTACCTGTAACAGGGGACTTATCCCTGTTCAGAAATGTGCCTCTAATCCAGCAGTGTGGTGGTTAACTGCTGGTAGGCAATTAACTAACACCACCTGCCTGATTAGATGACTTAGAAAAAGCCTGTCTTTTGAGACAGGAAGTGAGACTCCTTTGCTCACACCTGAGCTGAACTTTGGAGACAGAGCAGAGTTTCCTTAGTCCACAATGGGGCTGAACCAAGAAAGGGCAGATGTCTTGAGCGACAAGCTGACCACAAGACAAAGAGGACAAGATTCTAACCTGGAGCCTGACATTTTCTATGCACACAAGCGTGCGGTTCCAGGAGAGCAGAGAAGCTTCCCCTACAGCAGCCCAGCTAACAGATAAGACTTTTTCGTATAAGACTATTATCTATGTCTGTGTATTGATAAATGTCTCCATGATTTGGGGCTGGTAAATAGCTTAGCTAACCAACCCAGTCAGAGAGGGCTGAGCTACATGTATAGATAGTCTCCAAAGCAGAGATAGGGGTTTTTGGTTGGCTCACTATTTCGCTTATGTTGATTTTTTTGCTGTTTAAAGCGACCGGCACAATAAAGCCTTATTATAATTTCACCTTACAACAGTCTCCATTGTGTACCTCTGCACATGTCCTCCTACAGTACCCCAGGGCTCTGTCCTGTGACCTCTTCTCTTTTCTCTGTATACACTCTCTCTAGGTGACCTAATAACATCTTTTGGGTTTAATTATCACCTCTATGCTGACGACACACAAATATACTTTTCAACACCTGACCTTACACCTGCTGTACAAACCAAAGTTTCTGAATGTCTCTCTGCTATATCATCCTGGATGGCCCTCCGCCACCTTAAACTCAACATGGCTAAAACAGAGCTCCTCATACTCCCTCCCAAACCTGGCCCTACTACCTCCTTCCACATTACTGTTGGAACTACGATCATTCACCCAGTAGCCCAAGCACGCTGCCTAGGGGTTACACTCGACTCCTCTCTCACATTCGCCCCTCACATTCAAAACATTTCTAAAACCTGTCGCTTTTTCCTCAGCAATATAACAAAGAGACGCCCTTTCCTCTATTGCTCGACTGCTAAAACTCTGACTCAGGCCCTCATTCTCTCCCGTCTTGATTACTGTAACCTCCTGCTGTCCGGCCTTCCTGCCTCTCACCTGCCTCCCCTACAATCTATCCTAAACGCTGCTGCCAGAATCACTCTACTCTCTCCTAGATCTGTCTCAGCATCTCCCCTCATGAAATCCCTTTCCTGGCTCAAATCCCGCATCTCACTCTCCATTCTTCTCCTCACTTTTAAAGCTTTACACACTTCTGCCCCTCCTTACATCTCAGCCCTAATTTCTCGTTATGCACCATCCAGACTCTTGCGTTCTTCTCAGGGATGTCTTCTTTCTACCCCCTTTGTATCTAAAGCCCTCTCCCACCTTAAACTTTTTTCACTGACTGCCCCACACCTCTGGAATGCCCTTCCCCTCAGTACCCGACTAGCACCCTCTCTATCCACCTTTAAGACCCACCTTAAGACACACTTGCTTAAAGAAGCATATGAATAGCACTGTGGATATTCTGAACACATGATGCATAAAGCTTGGCCCCCTGCAGACGCACTTACCAGAACTCCCTCCTACTGTCTCTGTACGTTCTCCCTACCTACCAATTAGACTGTAAGCTCCTCAGAGCAGGGACTCCTCTTCCTTAATGTTACTTTTATGTCTGAAGCACTTATTCCCATGATCTGTTATTTATTTTATCTGTTATCTATTTGATTACCAAAATGTATTACTACTGTGAAGCGCTATGTACATTAATGGCGCTATATAAATAAAGACCCACAGGCCATCTTCTCCAGTTCTATCCGACGACGCTGCCTGTGAAATCCACGGGTCACTTTCTCCTTTGCTCTTAAACGACTCTGCTTCTCGCCCGGAAATCCAAAGGTCACTTTCTCCATCCCTCTTCGACGACGCTGCCGCTTCTCCTCTACTGGATATCCACAGGTCACCTCCTCCACTCTTCTTCGATGTCGCTGCCGCTTCTCTCCATGGAACCCCCATCTCATCCTCCGTTGCACCCATCCCCCCAGATGTTCACACGCCATGCACAAGAAGCAGCTCGTTAGACCGGATGCTGAATGGGATATCTGTGGATTTCACCGGGAATTCTATTGTGCTAGCAAAGATAGATCTGCTTCTGGAGACAATGCTAAATGTGGAGCAACGGATGATACATATGGATCAAAGGATGGATCGACGGATGGAGAAGATAGAGGCTGACATAGCGGGCATACATTATTTGCTCGGTGTTAATGCCCCTGTTTCCCCAACGCTGGAGCAGGGGGGTGACATGGATGTGATGAATGGCACCTTCGACCCCCTTCCATCACCAAGCGCACCCCCTCCACCAGAAGATGTAGTGTACATGTATGCCGTTGAGGAGGACATGACAACCCCGTCAAGACCACGCCAGGAGACAACACGGCGACCAAGACCGGAGGAAAGCTTCCTCCCAGACAACCTACCATCACCTGTCGCCTCAAGCACACCCGCTCCCAAAAGACCTACAGTCGCTCACATCGATACGGTGCCCGACATCACCCTGTGCGATCTGCCACCGGCGCTCAGGGAGAAGTATAGGGTGAACAGTGCTGGTGCACCCCACAAGTATGCCTTGCTAGTTTTTAAGCACCATGTTCCCTACTCGTTGTACTGCGACTGGGCCTTCAAAGTGAACTACGACGGAAATCGCGTAAAAAAGGCGCTTCCTGCCAATTTAAGACGGAACATTCGGGGTGAAATGCGGCGCTTTTATCCAATTACAGATCCTGTAAAAAAAGGCATTCGAGACTGCATTAATGGCGTTTTGCGCCATGCAAGGAATCGGCCATGGACGGACAATGCGGAGGACATTCTGTAAGACCATACTGTTGTGCTGAACTGTATTGTACTGTACATGATTTGACCTGCTGTACTTAAATAAAGGAGATGTTGTTGTGTGTTTTTTTACTTGTATTTTGTTGCAGGGTACATGCAACTACACACGTGGGTTTCTTGCCAAGGCTTATTTATTTAGCCTTAACAGATATACAACACACAAAACAAAAATAGCTTTTCTTCAGCAACAAAACAAAACGAAACAGTTTCTCTTTAGCAGACAGTGTGTAACTCAGGCAGCTACCCTTTTCTAAGCAGGAGACCGTCAGTTTATAATTCAGTTACTTTGTTTATCAGATCTTGTATCAGGAAATCTCTTTAGCAGCAGCTTACTCCTCTCTCATCAACAACAACCTCCATGTGTCTACAGCCTGGGTTTTAACACACCTTGATTAGGCAGCTAGGATCCAACTAATTGTCCTGAGGTTCCCAGCTGAAGTTAACCTAGTCAGTGCTGCACTGCAGACTAGACATAGGTTTTCCAGGCATATAACTGGTGGCTTTTATTTACCCTGTCACATATTTATACAGAAATGTTTTAACTTGCTGTCCACAAACACAGGACATGCACAATTCCAGTCCCTGGGGGTCGCAAACAGGCACGGTTTTCAAGGTTGTCCTGAAAACCTGCCCTGTTTGCTGCCCTCAAGGACTGTACTGGTGCAGACTGTTTTACACACCATCCCACTGTACAGTATATGTTTTGACTTGTCGTTCTTTAATAAAGGAGATGTAGCGTTTTGCTTATTTTATGAATAAAGAATTTGTTTTTAAAACATGTGACTGTAAACCATACTGACTGACATAAATGTTTTCACACATGTAGCAGTAAACCATACACCTGTTGATGTTTTGAATTGCTGTGCACTTAAAATGTTTCTACATTGTACAGTATTTGTAAATAAATGTTTTTGTACTTACTCCACCAATAAAACAACATGTTGATTTGTCTTACATTGTTCCATTTGCTCCTTTGCTACTGTAACAAAATACAGTGTTTCTAGAATGTCGAGGCATACTGTACTGTACTGTAGGCATGCTCAGTATAAGAGTATTAAATTTAATAGAAGACACATACAGTACTGTACTGTATGTACTGGCACTGTATACTGTAGAAGACACATAATGTATGTGATACATGTAGAATAAATACATAGTTTTAATTTTTTCGGGTTTATTACACAGTATACTGTACTGTATATAAAAAAGTATTGTACAGTATACTGTACGGCCGGAAAACATCAGCATACTGTTTCAGGTACAGTATTCTATCCTAATCAATAACAACGGCAACTAAACTGTAGACCCCGGTACGTGGGTTTTTAAATCCGATTCAGCAATGTGCAGGCATTGTTACACAAAGCGATATTATCCATCGAAATCCCTCCATTAGCTGTTTTCTTTTCTGAGGAAAAACAAAAAGAAAAGTTTTACTGTAATGGTCAGCCCCCTAAAGAAGTTCCCAGGCAGTCCCACCAATAATTTTCTCGGGGGGCGTCTCCTGTTCACATGCGCATGCACCTACCGTCGATGCGATGACACGCATATGCGTTTCAAGAAGGCTCCAATGCGCATGCGCCTAGCGTCCCACCAATTGTTCAGTATCTCAGTACTGTAAGAGACGGTAGCCAATGATATTGCTTACAGGAGAATCGCTTGACTTTTGAATCGCACCGATATTGATACGTATTGTCAAAATAAATAAAACACAGAAAATAATACGGCAACAATACTCACCATAGAATTTCCATTCAGCTGGCGCGGCGCGGTCACTGCCAGTCCAGCGTTCTTGATCATCCACGTCAATAGTTGGCAGCGGGACTACTACACCTGTAGTCAGCTGATGAGGCTGGAAATTGCTTAGGTACATGCAAGCTTGATCGAAACTGCACGCGAAATCCGGCTCAGTTCAGGGTTGTCACTGACGGCGGGACCGTCATTGGAAGCCGGTGCTGGTGCATTGCTTGGCAGCGAACTGTCGTTTCTTAGTGGTTTTAACACGAACCTTTGCCTCTTTGCCGTCATCATGATCATAGATACAGGAAAAAGCCAGTGATACACACCAATACCCTCCAACAAATTGTGGCTCAATACGTAAAAAACAGGGAGACGCAACATAACCTTTTCCTTATTGCACGCTTCCACGTATGAGGAGTTGGCGAAAATTTGTAAAAGTCATAGTTTTCGATAAAATACTGATACATTTGAACAACTGTTGCCATCTTATCCTCTGTTGCATTAATCGCGGCCCATATCAAATACGCGTAACTTCTGTCGGGTTTTTGGAAAGCGGGCTGCACTTGAACACTCATGGCGCGCGGGTCTCTGGAGAATACTGTAACCGAGACTGGTCTTTGTCTTTCTTTAATATGAAAAGCCTAAATTGATACATTTTTGCAACTTCTTCCTTCAGTCTCAAGGCCAAGTTACAATAGCACACTGTGGTATCTTTTTTAAACGAAACACCTGCAAGTCGACACATTACTGAAGCGCATGCGCATTACAATTCATGAATATCTGCCATCTGGCGGACACGTGAAGAATTGCAACCTATTAAATCCGAACCATTCTCAATAAACGCATCAACCGCGCGTCAGGCGTGCATGACCCGTGGCTGGGAACGCAAAATGAACGCGGCATGCGCCAGGTGAAGAGCGTCGCATTCCAGGAAAAAGCCAGAGAAAAACCGGCGATTTGTTAGAATAAAAGGTGCCACAGCAGTAATAGAGAGACAGGGCAAAGCACGTTACCTGACAACTCTAGACCTAACTAAAGGTTATTGGCAGGTCTTTCTTACTGAACAGGTAAAAGAGAAAACTGCTTTCTAAACATCCAAAGGCCTGTTTCAGTATACACTATTACCATTTGGGCTACATGGTGCCCCTACCCCATTCCAGAGAATGATAGACAGGATTCTAAACACCATAATAGATATGCGGGGGGGGGAGGGTCATACCTGGATGATGTTGTTATCCACATTGAAGACTGGGAGTCCCATCTCCCAAAGGTTCAAGCAGTATTTAATTTTTTTCATGTCATTGGTATAACTACTAATCCTCGCAAGTGTACCATTGGCCTGGAGGAGGCAAAGTATTTAGGATATTCAATTGGGAGAGGATTGGTTAAACCACAGGTAGCAAAGGTTAAAGCTATACAAAACTGGCACCAGTCACTTACCAAGAAACAGGTAAGAGCATTTCTAGGTCTGACAGGTTACTGCAGAAGGTTTATCCCAAATTTGGCACAGTTGCTGCCCCTTTAACAGAACTTACAAAAGCAAGATCCCCAATTACAGTTAAATGGTGTTCAAAGGCAGATTAGGCTTTTAAGTTATTGATAAAAGCTCTCTGTGCCTAACCTGTCTTGATTACCCCAAACTTTTCTAGAGAGTTTGTAATAAAGATAGATGCTTCTAATGTGGGCTTAGGGGCTGTCCTTTCCCAAGAATACCAGGTTGAGGAACACCCCATTTACTTTTTGAGCAGAAAGTTAAATCCCCAAGAACAGAACTACTCCATAGTAGAAAAAGAATGTCTGGCAAGAAAGTGGGCTATAGAGGCTCTCCGTTATTACCTGTTAGGTAGAAAATTCAGGCTAATTAGAGACCGTGCTGCTCTTACTTGGACGTCCCAGAAAAAAGAAACAAAACTCAAGGGTGACCAGGTAGTTCCTTAATTTCCAGCCCCTTAATTTCACTGTGGTACACGGGACTGGTCTGAAACAGGGAAATGCTGATGGGCTGTCCAGGGTGCACTTCTTGATGTCCAGGGTCGCTCACCCCAGTAGGAATGAGCTGGGGGGAGGATATGTGAGAGGAAAGGTGGTAAATTTGTAGAGGGGGGTATATACCTTCTGCTTTGGCAAACTATGGCTAGCCCTATTAAGGGTTAAAGAGCCAGGGGAGGTTCTGCAAGAACAGCCAGGTGCAGATCACCTGACCTTAATTAACAGTGTAAGAAAGACTAGGCTGATCAGTTCTCTCCTCTCCCTTTATTCCAGCTAAGGGCTGTTATATAGTGGCCGCGTGAGCAGCACTTATAATTGGCTGAGGTTAGTCTGCCTTTTTATAATACGCCCGCGTGCGCAGACTGCAATGAGCGTGGAGCCAGCCGACAGGGGAGAAGATGGGGAAAAGAATGAATTTGCGCCGCTACCGACGCTGTAATGTATGTATGTACTGTATGTATGTATGTATCAAAGTTAAATAAATATTATTTTTATTGTGCAACTTCTTTTATTTTAAAAATGTTAATTTAATTCATTATTAACTCACACAATCTCAACACACACACACACACACACACCACACACACACACACACACACACACACACACACACACACACACACACACACACACACACACGCACACACTACACACACACACACACACACACACACACACACACACATACATATACAGTACCTTCACTCACAGCATACATACAAAAAGTGTGCATCGCGTGCATGCGCGTTCGCACAGGCACGCGCCCACGCACACCAGCACCTACTATAGGACAAGCCTAAGAGAGCTGGATACTACAGACAGGGACTGGCCTGTAACAGGTTTTCTTTATGATATCTGTTTTATTGCTTGATTAGTGGGAAAGCCACTCAAAGATAGCTAGAGAAGTTGCTATACACACACACAAACATAAATATATATTATATATATATATATATATATATATATATAATATATATATATATATATATATATATATATACAACAATCATATATATATTAGTGTGTATATGTATATATACACATAACACATACACATATTATAGTCATTGGTATTTCAGTTTGCACTCACGTTTCCACAGAAGGACAGATGCTTGTCCCATAGATGAAGTAGGTATATGGTAAACCGGAAGCTCGATGACAAAGAGACCCAGCCAACCGCATATATATCCAAAAAAACACAAGGCTGCCTTGTGTTCACAATACACTTTTTTTTGGATTATATCTGCGGTGGGCTGTCTCTTTGTCATCAGGATTCCCCTGGTTACCATACACACACATACATACATATATCTACACACATACATATATACACACATACACGTATATATATATACAGATCACTGAGCTCTTTTCATGTGCTCTGCTGTATTCCACGCAGCCAATCAACCCAGGCACACGTGTTTATCGTGGTTGCTTTGTTTGAATTTCATGGATTCTGTTTCTTTGTGTGCAATGAAATTAATGAATTGTAATGTGTACAGTACTACTGCGTCAATTTCAGGTGTTTAAAAAGCAGAACACTAAAATGCAATTTTCTGCACTCGCGTCTAAAGGCGGTACGGTTGGAAGAAATCACGCGCCTAAGGGGTATTCCGAGGTATAATGGCCGCTGCGTGTTCGAATAATGGCCGCTGCGTGTGCGTATATGTGCGTGTATATATATATATATATATATATATTTTGTGAGAGAAAGAAAAGACCCCGCATCCGTATGACAAATAAAGGCAACTACAAAACCGACAAGAAAATGAAGATGTAATCATCTATCGGTGGTGCTAAAAGGGCATATAATATTGTAAAAAGAACAAAAGAGCCCCAAAAAAAGCACTCAAGTATGGCCTGGTGTCGTATAGCCTAGAGAGGTTATCCAGCCACGCCTTGTCGG
This sequence comes from Ascaphus truei, assembly GCA_036426205.1. NCBI lineage: Eukaryota > Metazoa > Chordata > Amphibia > Anura > Ascaphidae > Ascaphus > Ascaphus truei. The sequence continues at coordinate 65,952 of WSYH01002709.1, read as the reverse complement.
TAACGCTGATAGCAAAGATCGTAAGACCATAGTATACAATCCACAAACGTGTGAGACTATGTTGAGCAATTGAATTGTAAGACAAGCACTATGATTAGCGGCTACACAATTATGAATTGGAGGCAAGCGCTTGTGGCATGCTTGGAGCAGGCCTGTATAGGTTACATTTATAGCACACAGGTGAGAAGCTTTTGTAAGGTTGTAGCCTGCGTGTGAGTTGGGGCTGGTTGCATCACTGCCAGTTGCAGTGATAAATCCACTTTGTTGCCCCGCGGTCGCACCTGTACTGTTGGAGAAGTGCGCATCCCAGGACTAATGGCAACCGCCCTGTAGCAGGCGCCTGCGTGGCAGCGTCTGGCCCGTGCTGAGACCGAGAACCGGTAACCCCACAACATCCATCGGGACCGGGTGGGACAGGGCGAGGGGAATGTCCCACGCAGCTCGTATCTGAGTAGAGGTAGGAGGTTGATCATCTGTGTCGTACTTGCCAGTGACTGCCCCCGAATCCCTCACAGCTCACAACACCAGAAAAATGTTTACCTAATCCCTACTTTGAAGGTAATAGAATAACCTAATTTATAGAGTAGAACAAAGACTCAGCCATCACTTAACAGTTTACTTGGTTCCCCACTTTCCGTACATTGGTACAAACCGTGCACTAGCCACATACTGGGAGGCCTCTGGGGTTGAGATAACTAGGAGAGACTCCTTCAGGGTCAGGTTTATTAAACTGGCTCTGGGAGTGCTTCTCTTGCTGCATAACAAACCTATTGCCCTCATGATGCCCTGAAGTGCCAGTGCTGTCAGACCATTTTCTCAAACAGGCTTTCCGAGCCCCCTCAACCAACCCCTACCTATAATTGAGTACCCTTTTTAAAGGATAGCTATAGGACTTTGATGGGCCCTCTATGTAACAGTTCCTAGAGGGCATCAGTATGATACTGGGTATTTCTGACTAAACGCAACTCGATATCCCGAGGCAATCCACCTATGTAAAATTGTACCTCATGGGCAAAAACCCTTCAAATGCGCTAATATTATTATGTTATCAATTGTGGTGGTTATCCCCAAGGAGATCCTGGACAGACCCAAGAGGCTCCTTTTATGTCTAGGTGTCTACCAAAAGCATTGTGCAAGTGTCTTCTCAAGTGAAACAAATTAGGTAACCTCAGTATACTCCTCCCCAGGCTTATGGGCTTAGTGGAAGATTTAATAACACTCTCTAAAGGTAATGCTAACGGAAGGTAACTGACACAGAGGAAAAATTGGAGACTTGTTTTTACCCTTCCTACCATGTTCCCCTTTGCCTCTCTCTGACCATCACCGTCAATCTCAATCATCTTCTATCTCCTCTGCTTCTCCCCTTCTCCACTCACATCCATCCCACGGTTCCTTATGCAGAAACGCGCTCTATTCACTACCGACTTTGAGTCCAACTTTATACGCTCCCCCTCCCTACTCCTCTCTCAGCCTCTGCTACAAACCACTGACACTCGGTCAGACCTAACAAACTTGACAACTCTGCCTTGTCCTCCTCTCTGATCACATGCCCACCGTTTCTCGTCTGTTCTCTCTGCCGCCCTCAGCCCATCTAACCCTAGACCCTGGCTAAATCCTTCCACACTGTCCTGCGGTAGCGTTCCTCCTACTTCGTTCTCCCTCTGAATGCCTCTGGGGAACATCTCATATACTCTCTGCAGCACTTTCCTTCACTACAACATTTATGCTATCCTGATGTTTCAACCTCTGGCCCCTGATCTGCAGCTAAAGCCTACTTTCTTTCCACTAATCACACTTGCACAATCTAAACCAATAAACCCTAGCAGCTGAATGTTCTGTCTTTGATACTCTACTCAAACCACCCTCACTGCCTCTCTTACTCTTACCATCTCTCCATCTCACGTCATTGACTTTGATCTGACTATTTTAAGGTAAAAGGTGGAATCCAGACGGCAGAACATCCCCATACGGTTCTTCCATCCTCACCCAAACACCTACATCCTAACAGTCCCTCATACCTCACTTGCCTTCCCTTGACTCCCTTTTTCCAACTGTCCTCAGAGAGAATGTGTCGCTGTTGATCGCCTTCTCTCTCATCTAATACCTAACTTGCCCTCTACCTTGACCCTCTTCCCTCCCATCTCCTAACACCTCACTTGCTTCTACTATAATCCTACGCTCAACACACCAATTTTTAACTCCTCCCTTTCTCTGGAACATTTCCACTCCTCCTCAAACAATGCAACAGTCCATACCCAATACTCAAAACAAAAATCAAAGCTTGACCCTACCTGTATTTCTTAACATTGTACCTGTGCTCCCTCCTGCCTTTTGCCTCTAAACTCCTTGAACGCTTTATCTCTACCCTCGGCTTGCTCCTTTCTCAACTACCTAATTCTCTCCATACCTCTAAATCGGTCTTCCGCACTCCTCACCAACTCAACCTCACGGAAAACGCCTACCACTAAAATAAAAATAAGCCCAACGCGTTAGGTGTTCCATTGCTTTTTTGCTTTTGATTCCATTAAAACTTTATTGTGGGAACCCACCTCTGTGTTTTTTTTTTATCTCAGTGGAACCAGTGCTTCATTTTTTCTTTTCTCTGACTCCTGCTCACCTAAAAAACTGATGTCCGCCATCCTGCCAAGACAGAGGTCAAAACACACTACTGCTAATATTCCTTATCGACCTCTCTGCAAGCACTTGACCCAAACGTGGACCACACTCTTCTCCTTAACTTCTTCCATACTCTTGTTATTTGGAACACACTCTATCCTGGTCTCATCCTATCTCTTCCTCCCATCGTACTTACAGTGTCTCTTCTGTCGAACACCTCCTCTATTGATCTCTCTGGGGGGGTACCTGTCACAGGGGACTAATCACCTGTGCATAAATGTGCCTCTAATCAGCAGTGTGGTGGTATTACTGCTGGTAGGCATTAATAACCCACCTGCCTGATTAGATGACTTAGAAAAAGCCTGTCTTTTGAACGAATGATAGCTCCTTTGCTCACCACCTGCTGAACTTTGGAGCAGAGCAGAGTTTCCTTAGTCCACAATGGGGCTGCTGAACCAAAAAGGGCAGATGTCTTGAGCGACAAGCTGACCACAAGACAAAGAGGACCAAGATTCTAACCTGGATCCTGACATTTTCTATGCACACAAGCGTGCGGTTCCAGGAGAGCAGTAGAGCTTCCCCTACAAGCCCAGCTAACGCATATACTTTTTCGTAATAAGACTATTATCATGTCTGTTATTGATAAATGTCTCCATATTTGGGCTGGTAAACTAGCTAACCAACCAACCCCTTCGAGGAGGGCTGTACTACATGTGATAGATAGTCTCCAAAGCAGAGATGGTGGTTTTTGGTTGTGCTCACTATTTTCGCTTATGTTGATTTTTTTGCTGTTTAAAAGCGAAACCGGCACAATAAAGCCTTATTTAATTTCATCCACTTACAACAGTCTCCATTGGTACCTCTGCACATGCCTCCTACAGTACCCCAGGGCTCTGTCTGTGACCTCTTCTCTTTTCCTGTATACACTCTCTCTAGGTGACCTAATAACATCTTTGGGTTTAATTCTCACCTCTATGCTGACGACAACCATATACTTTTCAACACCTGACCTTAACACCTGCTGTACAACCAAAGTTTCTGAATGTCTCTCTGCTATATCATTCCCTGGATGGCCCTCCGCCACCTTAACTCAACAATGGCTAACCAGAGCTCCTCTACTCCTCCCAAACCTGGCCCTAACTACCTCTTTCCCATTACTGTTGGAACTACGATCATCACCCAGTAGCCCCAGCACGCTGCCTAGGGGTTCACTCGACCTCTCTCACATTCGCCCTGCACATTCAAAACATTTCTAAAACCTGTCGCTTTTTTTCCTCACAATATACAACAAAGAGAACGCCCTTTCCTCTATTGCTCGACTGCTAAAACTCTGACTCAGGCCTCATTCTCTTCCCGTCTTGATTACTGGTAACCTCCTGCCTGTTCCGGCCTTCCTGCCTCTCCCTGCCTCCCCTACAATCTATCCTAAACGCTGCTGCCAGAATCACTCTACTCTCTCTCCTAGATCTGTCCGCACTCCCCTCATGAAATCCCTTTCCTGGTCAATCCGCATCTCACTCTCCATTCTTTCCTCACTTTTAAAAGCTTTTCACACTTCTGACCCCTCCTTACATCTCAGACCCTAATTTCGTTATGCATCCATCCAGACTCTTGCGTTCTTCTCAGGGATGTCTTTCTTTCTACCCCCTTTGTATCTAAAGCCCTCCCCACCTTAAAAACTTTTCCACTGACTGCCCCCACACCTCTGGAATGCCCTTCCCCAGCGTACCCGACTAGCACCCCTCTAATCCCACCTTTAAGACCCCCTAAGAACACACTTGCTTAAAGAAGCATATGAATAGCACTGGTGGATATTCTGAACACATGATGCATAAAGCTTGGCCCCCTGCCAGACGCACTACCAGAACCCTCCTACTGTCTCTGTACGTTCTCCCTACCTACCAATTATACTGTAAGCTCCTCAGAGCAGGACTTCCTCTTCCTTAATGTTACTTTTATGTCTAAGCACTATTCCCTGATCTGTTATTTATTTTATCTGTTTCTAGTTTGATTACCAAAGTATTACTACTGTGAAGCGCTATGATACATTAATGGCGCTATATAAATAAAGACCACCAGGCCATCTTCTCCAGTTCTATCCGACGACGCTGCCTGTGAAATCCACAGGTTCACTTTCTCCTTTGCTCTTAACGCCTGCTTCTCCCCGGAAATCCAAAGGTCACCTTTCTCATCCTCTTGCGACGACTGCCGCTCTCCTCTACTGGATATCCACATGTCACCTCCTCCACTCTTCTTCGATGTTCGCTGGCCGCTTCTCTCCCATGGAACCCCCATCTCATCCTCCGTTGCACCCATCCCCCCAGATGTTCACACCCCTGCACAGAAGCAGCTCGTTAGACCGGATGCTGAATGGGTAATCTGTGGATTTCACCCGGAATTCCTATTTGCTACAGAAGTAGATCTGCTTCTGGAGACATGCTAAATGTGGACAACGCGGATACATATGGAATCAAGGATGGATCGACGGATGGAGAAGATGAGGCGCTGACATAGCGGGCATAATTATTTGCTCGGTTTTAATTGCCCCTGTTTCCCCAACGCTGGAGCAGGGGGGTGACATGGATGTGATGAATGGCACCTTCGACGACCCCCTTTCCATCACCAAGCGCACCCCCCCACCAGAAGATGTATGTACAGTATGTGCCGTTGAGGGAGACATGACCAACCCCGTCAAGACCACGCCAGGAGACAACACGGCGCCAAGACCGGAGGAAGCTTCCTCCCCAGACAACCACCATCAACTGTCCCTCAAGCACACCCCGCTCACCAAAAGACCTACAGTCGCCACATGATGATACGGTCCCAGACATCACCCTGTGCGATCTGCCACCCACCGGCGCTCCAGGGAGAAGTATAGGGTGAACGTGCTTGCAGCCCTACAATATGCCTTGCTAGTTTTTAAGCACCATGTTCCCTACTCGTTGTACTGCGACTGGGCCTTCAAGAGTGACTACACGGAAATCCGTAAAAAAGGCGCTTCCTGCCAATTTAAGACGGACATTCGGGTGAAATGGCGCTTTTATCCAATTACAGATCGTAAAAAAAGAGGCATTCGAGACTGCATTAATGGCTTTTTTGCGCCATGCAAGGAATCGGCCATGGACGGACAAGCGGAGGACATTCTGTAAGACCTACTGTTGTGCTGAACTGTTGTACTCGTACATATTTGACCTGCTGTACTATAAAGGAGATGTGTTGTTTGTTTTTTTTACTTGTATTTTGTTGCAGGTACATGCAACTACACCGGTGGGTTTCTTGCCAAGGCTTATTTATTTACTTAACAGATATACAACACAAAACAAAAATAGCTTTTCTTCACAGCAACAAACAAAACGAAACAGTTTCTCTTTACAGACAGTGGGTTAACTCCAGGCAGCTACCACTTTTCTAGCAGGAGACCGCATTTTTATAATTCAGTTACTTTGTTTATCAGATTTGTATCAGAAATCTTCTTTAGCAGCAGCTTACTCCTCTCTCATCAACAACAACCTCCAGGTGTCTACGCCTGGGTTTTAACACACCCTTGATAGGCGCTAGGATCCAACTATTGTCCTAAGGTTCCCAGCGTGAAGTCAACCTAGTCGTGCTGCACTGCAGACTAGACATAGGTTTTCCAGGCATATAACTGCGTGGCTTTTATTTACCCTGTCCACATATTTATAAACAGATGTTTTAACTTGCTGTCACACCACAGGACATTCCCAATTCCAGTCCCTGGGGGTCGCAAACAGGCACGTTTTTTAAGGTTGTCCTGAAACCATCCCTGTTTGCTGCCCTCAAGGACTGTACTGGTGCAGACTGTTTTACCACAAAACCATCCCACGTGTACATATATGGTTTTGACATTGTCGTTCTTTAATAAAGGAGATGTAGCGTTTTGCTTATTTTTGAATAAGAATTTGTTTTAAACAGTGACTGTAAAACCATACTGACTGACATCAAATGTTTTCACACATGTAGCGTAAACCATACACCTGTTGATGTTTTTTGAATTGCTGTTCACTTAAATGTTTCTACTTGTAGTGTAGTTGTAATAAATGTTTTTGTACTTACTCGACCCAATAAAACAACATGTTGATTTGTCTTACATTGTTCATTTGCTCCTTTGCTAACGTGTAACAAAATACAGTGTTTCTAGAATGTCGAGGCATACTGTACTGTTATAGTCATGCCAGTATAAGGTTTAATTTAATAAGAAGACACATACAGCTGTACTGTATGTACTGCACTGTATAACTGTAGAAGACACTATATGTATGTGATCCCTGTAGAAACTAACCATATTTTTAATTTTTTCGGGTTTTATATACCACAGTATACTGTAACTGTATATAAAAAAGTTTATTGTACAGTATCTGTAACGGCCGGAAAACATCAGCATACTGTTTCAGGTACAGTATCTATCCTAATCAATAACAACGGCAACTAAACTGTAGACCCCCCGGTACGTGGGTTTTTAAATCCGATTCAGCAATGTGCAGGCATTGTTACACAAAGCTATTATCCATCGAAATCCCTCCATTAGCTGTTTTCTTTTCTGAGGAAAACAAAAAAAAGTTTTACATGTAATGGTCAGCCCCCTAAGAAGTCCCAGCATATCAGTCCCACCATAATTTTCTCCGGGGGCGTCTCCTGTTCACTGCGCATATGCACCTACCGTCGATCGATGACACGCATATGCTGTTTCAAGAAGGCTCCAATGCGCATGCGCCTAGCGTTCCACCAATTGTTCATATCTTCAGTACTGTAGAAGCGGTCAAAGCCAATGATATTGCTTACAGAGAATCGCTGACTTTTGAATCGCACCGATATGATACTGTATTGTCAAAATAAATAAAACACAGAAATAAATACCAACAATCTCACCATAGAATTTCCATTCAGCTGCCGCCGGCGCCGTCCACTGCCATCTCCAGCGTTTCTGATCATCCACGTCAATAGTTGGCAGCGGGACTATACACCTGTAGTCAGCTGATGAGGCTGGAAATTGCTTAGGTACATGCAAGCTTGATCGAAAACTGCACGCGAATCCGGCTCAGTTCAGGGTTTGTCCACTGACGGCGGGACCGGTCATTGGAACCGTGCTGGTGCATTGCTTGGCAGAAGCGACTGTCGTTTCTTAGTTTGGTTTTTAACACGAACCTTTGCCTTTTGTCCGCATCATGATCATAGATAACGGAAAAGCCAGTGATCACACCAATAACCCTCCAACAAATTGTGGTCAATACTAGAAAAACAGGGATCCTGCAACATACCTTTTCCTTATTGCACGCTTCCCACGTATTAGGAGTTGGCGAAAATTTGTAAAAGTCATAGTTTTCGATAAAATTCCATGATACATTTGAACAACTGTTGCCATCTTATCCTCTGTTGCATAATCGCGGCCCATATCAAATACGCGTAACTGTCTGTCGGGTTTTTGGAAAGCGGCTGCACTTGAACACTCATGCGCGCGGGGTCTCTGGAAATCACTGTAACCGAGAACTGTCTTTGTCTTTCTTTAATTGAAAAGCCTAAATTGATACATTTTTGCAACTTCTTCCTTCAGTCTCAAGGCCAAGTTACAAGCACACTGTGGTATCTTTTTTAAAAAACGAAACACCTGCAAGTCGACCACATTACTGGAAGCGCATGCGCATTACAATTCATGAATATCTGCCATCTGGCGGACACGTGAAGAATTGCAACCTATTAAATACCCGAACCATTCTCAATAAACGCATCAACCCGCGCGTCAGGAGCTTGCATGACCCGTGGCTGGGAACGCAAAATGAACGCGGCATTGCGCCAGGTGAAGAGCGTCGCATTCCAGGAAAAAGCCAGAAAAACCGCGATTTGTTAGAATAAAAGGTGCCACAGCAGTAATAGAGAGACAGGGCAAAGCACGTTACCTGACAACTCTAGACCTAACTAAAGGTTATTGGGCGTCTTTCTTACTGACAGGTTAAGAGAAACTGCTTTCTAAACTCCAAAGGCCTGTTTCAGTATACACTATTACCATTTGGGGCTACATGGTGCCCTACCCCCTCCTCCAGAGAATGATAGACAGGATTCTAAACACCATAATAGATATGCGGGGGGGGGAGGGTCCATACCTGGATGATGTTGTTATCCACATTGAAGACTGGGAGTCCCATCTCCCAAAGTTTCAAGCAGTATTATTATTTTTTTCATGTCATGTGGTATAACTACTAATCCTCGCAAGTGTACCATTGGCCTGGAGGAGGCAAGTATTAGTGATATTCAATTGGGAGAGGTTGGTTTTAAACCACAGGTCAAAGGTTATGCTATCAAAACTGGCACCAGTCCACTTACCAAGAAGAAGTAGAGCATTTCTAGGTCTGACAGGTTACGCGAAGGTTTATCCCAAATTTGGCACAGTTTGCTGCCCTTTAACAGAACTTACAAAAGCAAGATCCCCAATTACAGTTAAATGGTGTTCAAAGGCAGATAGGACTTTTAAGTTATTGATAAAGCTCTCTGTGTCCTAACCTGTCTTGATTACCCCAAACTTTCTAGAGAGTTTGTAATAAAGAAGTTGCTTCTAGGTGGGCTTAGGGGCTGTCCTTTCCCAAGAATACCAGTTGAGGAACACCCCATTTACTTTTTGGAGCAAAAGTTAATCCCCAAGAACAAGAACTACTCCATAGTAGAAAAGAATGTCTGGCAAGGAAAGTGGGCTATAGAGGCTTCCTTTTATTACCTGTTAGGTAGAAAATTCAGCAGGCTAATTAGAGACCGTGACTGCTCTTACTTGGACCTCCCAAGAAAAAGAAACAAAACTCAGGTGACCAGGTAGTTCCTAATTTCCAGCCCCTTATTTCACTGTGGTACCGGGACTGGTCTGAAACAGGGAAATGCTGATGGCTGTCCAGGGTGCACTTCTTGATGTCCGGGTCGCTACCCCAGTAGAATAGAGCTGGGGGAGGATATGTGAGAGGAAAGTGGTAAATTTGTAGAGGGGGGTATATACCTTCTGCTTTGGCAAACTATGGCTAGCCCTATAAGGGTTAAAGTAGCCGGGAGGTTCTGCAAGAACACCAGGTGCAGATCACCTGACCTTAATAACATTGTAAGAAAGACTAGGCTGATCAGTTCTCTCCTCTCCCTTTATTTCCAGCTAAGGGCTGTTATATCGTGCGGCCGCGTGAGCAGCCTTATAATTGGCTGAGGTTAGTCTGCCTTTTATAATACGCCGCGTGCGCAGACTGCAATGAGCGTGGGAGCCAGCCACAGGGGAGAAGATGGGGAAAGAATGAATTTGCGGTGCGCCGCTTACCGACGCTGTAATGTATGTATGTACTGTATGTATGTATGTATCAAAGTTAAAATAATATTATTTTATTGTGCAACTTCTTATATTTTAAAAATGTAATTTATTCTTATTAACTCACACACCACACACACCACACACACACACACCCACACACACCACACACACACACACACACACACACCTCACCACACGAACACACACCCACACACCACACACACACACCACACACACAACACACACACACCCACCCCACACATACATAACATACCGATTACCACTCACAGCATACATACAAAAGTGTGATCGCGTGCAATGCCGTCTTCGCACAGGCACGCGCCCACCCTACACCAGCACCTACTATAGACAAGCCTAAGAGAGCTGGATACTACGACAGGGACTGGCCTGTAACATTTTTTCTTATGATATCTGTTTATTCTTATTAGTGGGAAAGCCACTCAAAGATAGCTAGTATGTTGCTATACACACCACCACAAAACTAAATAAATATTTTTTATTACTATTATTATTTTTTTTATATATTATTTATTACTCTCTAATTCCACATTATTATTTTGTATTGTATTTATATCTTACACCACATCACCTTATATGTTCTTGGTGTTTCAGTTTGCACTCACGTTTTCCAAAAGGCAGATGCTTGTCCCATAGATGAAGTAGGTATATGGTAACCAGGAAAGCCTTGATGACAAAGAGACAGCCCACCGCAATATATATCCAAAAAAACACAAGCTGCCTTGTGTTCACAATACACTTTTTTTTGGATTATAATCTGCGGTGGGCTGTCTCTTTGTCATCAGGATTCCCCTGGTTACCATACACACACATACATACATAAGACTACACACATACATATATACACACATACACGTTATATAATATACAGATCACTGAGCTCTTTTCATGTGCTCTGCTGTATTCCACGCAGCCAATCAACCCAGGCACACGTTTTTTCTGGTGCTTTGTTTGAATTTCATGGATTCTGTTTCTTTGTGTGCAATGAAATTAATGAATTGTAATGTGTCAGTACTACTACAACTGCGTCAATTTCAGGGTTTTAAAAAGCAGAACACTAAATGCAATTTTCTGCACTCTCTGCGTCTAAGGCGGTACGGTTGGAAGAAATCACGCGCCTAAGGGTATTCCGAGGTATAATGGCCGCTGCGTGTTTCGATAATGGCCGCTGCGTGTGCTTATATGTGCGTGATATATATATATAATATATATATAATTTTGTGATAGAAGAAAAGCCCCCGCTCCTCGTATGACAAATAAAGGCAACTACAAAACCGACAGAAAATGAAGATGTAATCATCTATCGGTGGTGCTAAAAGGGCTATANNNNATATTGTAAAAAGAACAAAAGAGCCCCAAAAAAAGCACTCAAGTATGCCTCACATTACAAAACCACATTGTTTATTTGGAAAATGTCACAGAACATAAAGTAAAATTAAAAGCACAGAAAATAAAATACGGCATGGATCCCCTGAAAGGTGCAAACTTGATAAAAACCTCTAATCAGGGAGTGACCCTGAAAAACAATTCAGAAGTCTAATAGACGGATAGATACTGACAAAGTACCTGACAAGGTATATACCACGTAGCTTTTAACAGACACAACTCAATAGTTAAGTAAGGTGGCTGATACTGTGGGTAACAGAATAATGCTGTCTCCCTGGTTCTGGGGACAAGTGTGTAACATAGCAATATCAGCAAGTTAGCAATGAAAACACATAGATACTCACAGAAAAGCACACCTTAGTCTGTTACAGCAATAAAAAGATACTTCACCTTATGTCAGGTACTCAGCAGAGTGTATAGAGGAATCAAGGAGCCAAGCTCAAAGCACATGAGGATGTCCCAAGGGGGGGACAAAACAGGGGATCCTGCCTACTGGACCTGCTCCTACGCGTTTCGGCCTTTGCCTTCAACTGGGAGGGGTATTGTAGGCAGTAAAACATGCACTTTAAAAAGGGATCTAATTGGGCCAGTGATAGCAAGCACCTGAAATGTTTAATAAGCCGCACATGGAATAGGGAGTATGCTTATGTGTATACACGCTGTGTCATGAATACATTAAAGGCTGAAAGCCAATGGTTGGGATGTATTCCCTGTAGTCCTACCCAAAAGAGGGCATAACTGGCAAGCAGATATCTTTAAGGTAGTGCTGCGCATGTGCATGAGATCATGCACAATCGACTCTACTACTGGTGTCACCCGTGGTGCGCGATCTAATGGCCAACAGGATGGGGAAGCATTGGAAACTCCTCCTCTCATACTTACAGGGCAGCGAGGGCAGGGACATGCACCATGATTGCGAACGCGCATGTCCGTGACGTCATGCGTGACCGCCCCCGGCGCCCTGCACTGACAAAGCGCCCCACTGCGCATGCTTGCCCTGAATTAGCTGGAATTGCGCAATCCTGATGTTATACGTGACGTCCATGCCTAACATGCGCATGCGCAGTGTATACATCTCACCACAGTAAGGCAAAATCTGTTTTAAAGGGATATCACACTAAGTATAAATAGATAGCATGAATAAGCTATGCAAATGGTATCTATTATCACACAGCAGGGAAGTGTTAAATTATCAGGCATTTGGTGATGACATATCAGATACTGTCATGACAATATTAACTGCAGATAACCATCTATTAATAAAATTCATAATCATATGGATAAACAAAGGCTGGATAGTCTATTATATTGTCCTCAGTGCAGAAATATCTGTACTATAATTGAAGTCCATAATTATCACATGTGATCTGACAAAAGATTATCCAAGGGTCATACACTGATGATGATAAAAATGATGTTTTCCTTCACAAGGGCTAGGTGATTCGTGTTCACAGGTGTTAGCAAAATTCCATAGAAGAATATGTTAGAGACTCAGTCTTGAACATGATCGTTACATTGATGTCCCATCTGTGATGGTATATTTATATTTTCTATTTGTTGCAGAGAATCCAAACTCTGATCTGTTGGTGACTTTAAACACAATGGAGTCATATCCAAGTTCTTAGATGTCCCATGCAAAGCGTACTGATGTTCCAACACAGTTTATAAAATGCCATTCATTTTTAATCCATTGTTATCCGTTCTTGAGGTGATTCGTGTTCACAGGTGTTAGCAAAATTCCATAGAAGAATATATTGGAGACTCAGTCTTGAACATGATCGTTACATTGATGTCCCATCTGTGATGGTATATTTATATTTTCTATTTGTTGCAGAGAATCCAAACTCTGATCTGTTGGTGACTTTAAACACAATGAAGTCATATCCAAGTTCTTAGATGTCCCATGCAAAGCGTACTGATATTCCAACACAGTTTAAAAAAATGCCATTCATTTTTGATCCATTGTTATCCGTTCTTAGATGATAAATTCCTCATTTCCGAATTTCCATGATTATCCTCTTCATTACAGCCAGGGCTCTTTTTACGGTCACATTCATTGTGCAGATTGGGATATAGGATAGATCACTGTCTTGGTGCTGAACTCATGCGGAACAAACCCAGGACTCTGTAATAGAATGCAGGCGGAGAGAGAGAGGAAAAAAGGGGAGAGAAAGAGGGGTGTATGAGATTCTTATCATTACACTTTTAAAGCGAAAAGTTCTAACAGGGTGTGTATGAAACAGGGTAGGAACATAAATGGTACTGTCTAAATGAACATTGCGAAGCCCAGGTAGTCGTTAAGGCCTTGCGGTATCATTGAGTCCACTTGAACGATCCACCTGGACTCCCTTCGTAAGAGTGCCTTTTCCAAATCACCACCCCTCAGGCTGAGGCTCACTTTCTCTATCGCAAATGCCTGTAACAGTGTCACATCCGATGCATGTGTCAGACAGAAATGCCGTGCAACAGATGTTATTTTCTTGAAGGCCAAAAGATCTTTGGAGGCATTTTTTATATTTCTAACGTGTTCGAGAACTCTAAATCTAAGTTCTCGTGTGGTCATCCCAATATACGGAAGACCACACGGACACGTTAGACAATAAATCACCCCTTTTGACTTGCAATTAAGACAATCCTTAATTTTGAAATGTTTTATTTTGTTGGAGTCTGTAAACGCATCTGTCTGACACATGTATCGACAGGCAGAGCAGTTTTTGCATTTGGTAAAGCCTTTTCTTTTTATGGTGGTGAGGAATGTTTCCTTGGGAGTTGGAACAAAATGACTTGCCACAAGTTTATCTCTAAGGTTTGGAGACTTGCGACTCGTCATTGTCACCCTATCACCCAGTTTCCTTTTAAGGTCAGGGTCAGTCATTAGAATGTTCCAATGACTTTGCAATGTCTGGCGTAGCTGATGCCACTGTTTGTTATACGTGCCAATAAAACGAATTTGATGGTCTAAATTAGGTTTTGTTTTAGGACATAGCAAAGTTTCCTTGGGAGTGTTGAGGGCTTTCTTATAGCCCTTCTCTACACATCTGTTGCTATACCCTCTCTGTGAGAATCTTTTCCTCATCTCTCCTGCTCTCTCACAAAAACCCCTTTCTGTGGAAACATTGCGCTTTAAGCGCAGGAATTCGCTGGTGGGGATGCCTTTTATTTGATGTTCCGGGTGGAAACTAGAAGCATGCAGTATGGCATTAGTGGATGTTTTTTTACGGAAAATGTCGGTGTATAGTGTGCCATCAGGCCCAAGATTCACATAGAGGTCCAGGAATTCAACCTGTGTCTTACTGCAATTACATACTTGAGTGCTTTTTTTGGGGCTCTTTTGTTCTTTTTACAATATATATATATATATATATATATATATATATATATACACACACACATACTATATATACACACACATACTATATACATATACACACACACACACACAAACGCCTGCAACTAACCAAAGTATAACAAAACCTAAATCAGTAAATAAACCTATTAAACAATAATAAGGTATTAACGGTGCTGGGGAAAAAATAGGATATGAACAAAAAAAAGAAAATGAAAAGTATCCCACATAAAGCACTCAGGTGTGCACAAAATATAACAAAATTAATTGGAAAAAACATGTCACAAAAACATATAATAAAAACAGTCTCAATACCTCCTAATGTGGTCCAAGAACCACATATAAACCTTGGTGTAGTAAAAGCTGTATAGCAAAATGAAGTGTAAAATTTCCAATTCAATTTTGTAACACACTGAACTCAGAGTGATAGGGCAAACAAATTGCCTTCCACCTGTTAGACCGGCTAGTCATAAAAAAAATGCTATAGAGCTAACTGGAGCTGAATAATGTGCCCTAGTAAACATACATAAAATGCAGATCTAAAATGCACTTTTGAGCACCATTTTTCCCCAAAACTAATAATATGCAGCCTCAGGTGTGTGTTACAGTATACAGCATTTACTACACAAATGTTTAGTGTGGTTTTGGACCACATTAGGAGGTTTAATTTTATGTTTTTGTAAAATGTTTTTTCCAATAAATTTTGTTATATTTTTCACATAACTGAGTACCCTCTGATAGTGCCAGCTCTGCAGTATTTGCTGCACTCTGGCTGCCCTCTGATAGTCGATCTCATCAATGTTTGCATCACGCAGACTGCATTGGGGCTCTCAGGTGCCTCATCAGGCTCACTACTCATGGTCTTTTCCAGTTTCCTTGCTCTGCTCTCTGCTGACTTTTTCTTCTGCTTCTTAATTTTACTTATCACTGTCTTCACTTTCATCTCTGTCTCTGTAGACAAACGCTTCTTTCCTTTAGCTGCACTTCTTAGCTGCCTTAAACCTCTCACTCCACCTGAGACTGCTTCCATGATGGGTCCCAGAACCCTCTTCCACATACAGCTCTGTCACTGCACCATCTCTCTCAGCAGTGTCTCTCACTCTTTACCAGCTTCTTTAACCAGCTTGGGCAGCTGGGGAGCACTCCTGTCTCCCCCCCCTCTCTGGGGCAAAACAGTCTCTCACTGTGACTCTCTGTAGCAGCATGGCATCACTCTGTGTTTAGCTTAAACATTTCCTTATTCACTGAGGGAGTCCATCCTGATTAATTAGCCAGCAGATGAACAGCCATTCCAGAGATGATTAACTCTGTGTGAGCTGGAAAGCACACTTACTGCACTGTTCCAGCAGCTACAGATAACTGATGGTATCACAAAAATATATATATATATATATATATATATATATAAAATCAAAAAATAAATAGATGATACCGTTCTGTGGCTAACAAAATGCTTTTGTTAGAGGACGGGAGCAGTCAGAGAAGCGGGGAAGTCCACAGACGATCGGGACTGATACTAACAGAAGGGGAAACATCATTCTGTACCCCTGAAGTAGCGTGAGTACTACTGGCACATCAGGTGCAGTTAAAGAGACACACGGCCCTTTACTACGGGTCTCACAACAACGGAGTGAGTACCCCGCCCTCAGAAGCTCTGGACATTATTGGGAGTGCCCTAAAAAGTGTCTCCTTACCTTTGGCAGCTGGCCATAATACCATAAGTGGTTAAAAGGATATTATATAAGGAATCAATATAGACTGTGTATAGATCCACGGATACCCACCCTTGATGAGTGTGAGAAGCTCTAAATTCTCAAACGCTTTTACTATAACTCACACTTTGTGAGTATTTTACCTATTGTCATTTTTATTTAATTTTATAATAAACCGTGTTACACTATGTATGTGTCCCACTTCTCTTCCAACATGTGATACTACATACGAGGATACGTTTCCTGCGGAAGAGATGCTGCTGGTTGTTCCAGATTCTTCATAATTGTTCCAGATCCCAGAGTGGATACAAGGCCTGATTATATTTTACTCACTGTAAATGCATATCTTACCCTCTGGCGGTGAAATTGTTAGAACGTATTACCCTATGTTTGTTTTTCTTGTCTTCACTTGCGCCTAGGTCATTCTTGTTTGGATATATATATATATATATATATAGTATATATATATATGATATATAATATAGTATATATAGTACTATATTATTAAGCTTTCATTATGATGGGTGTAAAAAGCGACAGAAAACTCCACTCCACCGTTTAGCATATAGCCAAGAAGAATTCACTTTGTTGCGACATTCACGGCTCTTAGACAGGTCCTGCACCCTTCCTTCATTCACACCTATATATACACGTGTGTATATATATAATATATATATATACTGATATATATATAAATAGCTATATCTCTCTCTCATCTACTTCTCTAACTCCTTCTCCTCCTCTCTCTATTTCTCTCTTAATCTACTCTACACCCATTATGATCATAGAGCAACCTCCCTCTCGCGAACAAAACCGGCCTTCCCAATAACTACCCTTCGGGACCCCTTATTCTGAATCCCCCCCGTGGCCGTTACACCAGCTTTCCTAACTACCCCCGGCCCATTCTCTCTCCCCCTTCTCCAACTTTCCTTACTCCCGCATTATGCATTGATTAATGGCCTATCAGATTAACAGCGGGGTCCTGGCAGTCCCATTCAAACTGAATTGGACTGCCGGGATCCCTGCTGTGTTATCTCTATGGGTCATTAGTCAATGCAAATGCTTAAACATGCCTCAAACTAGCCCAGAACATACCCAGCACATACCCAGCACATAACCAGAATGTAACCCGGCTAGTTTACGGCAAATGTTAGAATAAACGTTGCCTCTACTGTATACACACACATATACATATATATTTGCAAATCCGTGGAACGGCCATGGGGGCCAAATTTGCTCCCAGCTATGCTAACCTCTACATGGGACTGTGGGAGAGTACCCTGTGTGGGGGGTGCTGTGCTGGGGGCGGGTTGGTTTTTCTATGGCCGCTTCATAGATGATATTCTTATTTATTTGGGATGTGTGAGAGGGGTACACTGGAGGCGATTCTGGGTCCTTCTGATACAAGATGGGGGTTGAAATCACCTATAACATAACACCCAGATACCACAGTATTTCTAGCATCTGGAGTTATTTGTGGGTCCTCAAAATGTTATTCACCAATATACACTTCAAAACTGTGGCTGCGAACAGCTAAACCTAACAATATGGTAGCAATCATTACAAAAAATGGTTTAGATAATGTGCCAAAGAGTCAGTTTTTTACAGATTAAACACGCAACTGTTCAATGGACAGAGACTTAATACCGCAGGGTAACAATCTTTTCACTTAAGTTTCAGGAAAAGGTTACGATATGGCCAAAGTCACAATCATTTCAACGCTAGTGTTATTGGATCGAGCATCTTGGTTAGAAAAGTCTAAAAGAAAACAAAATCAAAAATGAGGTTACATCTAAGGATCAGTGCCCTAAATTTATTACACAGTTTAAATCAGTCTGCCAAACAATTAAAAATAATTAATGATCATTGGAATATTCTGATCGCGATCCTGAAATTGGTCACCTTTTGCCAAAACAATGCTCCTGTATCTTTAGGAAAGCAAGGAGTATTAAAACAATGATTGCACAGCACATTAAAAACATCAAAGGTAGTCAATAATGTAAGAGTGGATGTTTCTTTTCTATCAAGGTAAGGGGAACTTTGGAGTGGGAGAAGGCAGATGTTCTAACTGCAAACACTTGATTAAAACTAACAATTAAAAATCTTATTCCAATGGCACCTCAACATTATATAGCAGAATACATTAATGTCTTAGTGAATATGTTATCTATCTATATCATGTGAGTGCGGTTACAATATGTTAGACCGCACATCAAGAGCCCTAAGCACGAGGTTTCCAGAGCCACCGACAGAAACATATAAATGGGTGCCTAACACACAACCTCTCCACCATTACTGTAACGAACATTCAAAAGATCCAAGGTCCCTACGAGTTATGGGTATCGAATATCCCTCCTACCTTTATGGGTGGGGACCGCTCAAAGAGATTGTGATAGAGGGAAACCTATTGGATGATTTTGATTGTACGCTGCCCCCAAGGGGACACAATACACCACATTGACACTAGCACCTAGTTGATCACTCGCGTTGATCCTTCGGAGGTCTGGTTTGAGTGCTTTTTAGCACTACCCTCTGAACTATGGTGACGTACAGGTCCTTTAATGTATTATCCCACACAATCTCTGGAAGCTATGCTATACACGATCCCAATATGGGTTTTATGAGTCTCTATATTGCATCAAACTGCGGATGTGTCTGTTCTAGTCCGTGGCTGGTTCTCATCCTTCATTAACAGTATTTGCACCACACCACATTTTGATTAAAGTCACTTTAGTCATTTCTTTTTACATAGCTTTATTCACACTATCACCATACATACTCACCAACACATACATATATATTAGTTTCAAGTAGTACAAATTTTATCTACATATCGTGTTGGCTATTCTCTGTCCTTGCCAAACAACAACTTTTTGCTATACCTCTGAATTCCAGTTGTAATCTATGAATTTGTATCATATGGACCAACACCGGTATTAGTTGTCACCCCCCACTCGGCGGATCTAGTGTCAGCGAATGTATTGCTGCAATGTTGTTAGGTGTTATAGGTAGTTAACATTTTTGTTACAGTTACTCCAATTCTTGATGACTTTTCTTTTTTACTTTTATTGAATGCATCTAATTCACTTTTTGAATTTAAATATGTTTTATTAGTCTATACAAAATGTTGTTTCCATATAATTATTTTTAATATATTTTTTGTTTACTGTCCTAAAAATTATCTCTTTGAAATCAAAATCAACATATATTTATATTATAATAATAGACTTAACCTATTTCTCCGCAAATTCAGTGGTGTCCTCATAACCCTTCCATTGCAACTATAGCAACATGAAATTTGAATTCATGAAATGGGTTTATACATACAATATTTCTCAAAATTAACTTTGTAATTTGTGTCAGTCAAATCACCTTGCTTAATATCGTGGGGCCAACCAATGGGTACCCCCCTGATGAAGTCATATCACATGATGAAACGCGTAGGGCGTGCTAATGCCGGAGCAGGCACTTTTCCCACCAGAAAGCATCTGATTGCAAGTTGGGAGCGGCTAAGCCGAAAGGAGGAGGCGGATACCATCCTTGTTGTCCCCTGTGTGCGGTTGGACCACGCAAAGGCAGGCTGACGATGACTCTGTTTCCCGCGGGGCTTCCTTTTGCGGGGCCACAGATCGGTTGGACTCAGTTCCGGTGAAGGAGACCACCCCAGTGGGCCGGCGCCATGGTGTAATTTAGGACACAGACACTACTCGCTGATCCGGACGCTACCACCACTGGCATATGAGGGCCAAGTCTATCACTCCCTTTAAATTAAATAGACCGTTTATTGCTGTGAGTGGGCATTTGTCTGTTTTGTAATGTTTCCATAACTATTGTTATCTTTAATGCACTACAAAGGGGTGCGCCTGTTTTTTTTCGTTTTTTCTTCCATACAGTAGGTATCTCTAGGGAGTTGTGATCCCTTTCAAACTGGCTTGCTTGTACCTGATGCATTTACTTGGAACGGACGCTATGTTTTTTAAGGTTTTTTAATATTTTGGTATCATTCCATTGAAAACTTTATTCTTATATTTTTATTAAAATTTTTTTTAATTTTGTAACGCATTTTTATATATTAAGGTCCAATACATTGTTACTATTTGAATCTTAGAATAACATAAGTCTACTTTTATATTTATATTTATTTTATCCCCTTGCCACCCCATAGTTGTTACACGCAAGTACTCAACCTACTGTCACCAGTTAGCAGGTTTTTGCATTGTAGGCGCTCTCTTTATAATTTCTGTTTTGTTTGATTATTATATATATCATATTATATCTAGTTATATATATTATATATATATATATATATTATATATATCGGTATATATATCTATCTATATATATATTGTGATTGTATATGTTTGTGTACCATCTATCTCTTGCTATCTCCATATCTCTATTCCTATACTCATCTTCTCTATCTCTATCAATCTCGTATATCATCTATATAAACAAGATAACAGACAAAATCATACTCGTTTGTAAGCGCAGTAAAAATAAGATCGGCATTCACCTAGGGAAACTAATCTCTTATCTATAATCAATGCTATTCTCAACTTATCTATAAATTCCCCTATATTTTCCAAACACCACACCCATAATGAATCCCCCCCCCTGGCTTTTTGTCACATTGGATTAATTGTGTATCTGTTGTCTTTAATTGAACAAACTTAAAATAACATTGCTTTGTAATGTTTGTTTTTTCCGTATAACATAACAGAAAAGTAAAAGTTTGCGCGTTGTTAAACAATTATTTTCCGTGGTAGTGCGCAAATATTTGGAGGGGCATGTTTCCTTTCATTTGTCCTGGTTCCCCATGATTTCTGTTGGCGGTCCCTGGTGTGTGTGAGATGCTACCATTGATAAGTGAGTGCTGAGGGGTCCAGTAGATGAGATCAATAAGAAACAGGACTCACAACAACAAGTGTAATACATTGACGATCAATTGGGGAGTTTAAATAGAATTTAAAGTAGATGCACTAGTCCTGCCTCCTGCGTTGTTTGTTAATCATAGGGTGACAATACTTCCTGTTATCTATGTGACTCAAGAAGACTACAAAAATACAAATTACACTTTTAGTGATTTTTGATCTCTACATGACTATTTTTAATTGCTATCTGCAACTTACACACTGTTAATTAAACTTTTGCAAGTATTAATTAAAGTTATGAATTATTCATTAAGGGGGAGCACAGTGTGTGGTTAATATAATCAGAAAAGTTCTAAATTAGAATTATGAATAATGTAATTAGTTTTTTAAGTTATTATGCCAGAGGTTAACCCCTGTCACCGTATTGCTATAAATAATAACTATCTGCCACTAACAAATGTTAATTCTCGTAGCATTAGGAAATGTTTCAAATGAATAGTAATGGTTGCTATTCTAGATGTGGTGAATATCTATCAGATTTAAGAAGGTTTTTTAATAATAGAAATATGGTTTATTTTTTTGGTTCCAAATTGTTTTATATTAATTCAACTTTGGCCTTCCAGAAAGTGAATAAAAAAAGGAAACACACTTCAATCACACAATACTGTTCACATGTGATGGTAGAATGTGTATGGTAGTTAACAGTTGCGCATGGAAGATATAAAATATGAAATACTGTAAGCAATATTCTCCGCTCTAAATAAAGTGAAAGAATCTTCCACTCCGGTACTCACAGATTGTCCAAAAAAATATGAATTATTTTATTAGACAATCATTGATTATACAGCAACACCATGAAATTTAAAACCATCTAAAACACACATCGTGATAAGGGTGGCAACGAAGCGTCAAGTATTCATGTCAATGTACAGTGTACTAGTTAAGGATTTCCACACGTAGAAAAAAAAACCAGTGCAGCAGCCAAAAAAGATATGAGAGAGTCCTGGTGGATCCAGTAACACGCATTTCATGCATAAGACATCCATGCGTGAAATGCGTTAGGGATCCGCCAGCTTCTTCAGATGTGTTTTTTAACCATAATATCTTTTTTATGTCACCTTGAGTCCAGCTTTTGCTCTTTTTGGCTGTGCACCGTTTTTTTTTTCTACACTGTGAATCCTCACCTTCTGATTGTACCAGGGCTCACGCGTTTGTTGCAAAGTGTTGTGTGTTTCTGCATCCGCTCTTGCTCCTTCTTCAACACCGGTTCAGTTTTAGGACTGTCAATTTAGCGTCAGGATGATTGCAACTACAACGCTTACCGAATCCTTTGTGGCAGAGGCTCTTGGTGCCTGTTTTCTATTTGGAGGAGCTTCAAAAACCGTTGGTTTTTAGACAACTTAATTTAGAGAGGTGGAGTTTTTGTTGTAAGGCTTATTTGCCAAGCCAGTTGTCAGTGACCTCTGCTATCATTGTAACTTGTCGGTCACTCATCTCTCCACGGTAAATTCCTCCCTCCCCTTTGCTGACGTGGGACATAGAGACATCACACACGCTACTAATTGACATCAGTTCATATAACACTACTACAGGCACTAAGACGGCATATTCAAAAAGCATAACTACACAGCACTCCAAAATCTATTCCTTGAGAGCACTGGATGGTGGACTACACATAGCTCACTACATAATGTTAGTGTAATACCACCTGCCCCCCCTGTCAGAGAGATAGTGTGTACATGATGTTGTGTGAACAGGGTTCCAAACCTGCTCCCGTGGGATTAGAGTGTTAGCCTCCCCAGGTTCGTACTATGAACTCAGGGTTCCTTATAGCATGCCTTATAGCAGTTTCAGGCCCAAAACAGTGTGCACCCTTGGGCTAGAACATCTCCAGCAAGGCAATGGTAGAAGTTGGTAGCTCCAGGGTTAGCTAACTTTTCCTTGATGCTCAGGAACATGGCGTCCCCATTCAAAAAAGGTTCAATACCCATACTTGTGGCAACCTTGTGGGAATTTATTGGTAGATGACTCCAGTTCTGTTTCAGCATTGTCACAGGTCCGCGTGTTTCAGTTATGACAGCTCCTCGATCTTGAGGGCTTTCCTGGCATCCGTATCACACACACGTGAGCATAATATCCCACTGTCTCCTCCTTCTGGTGGAACCAGGAGTCCCGCGGCACAGACAAGGTGCAGTCATGACTTTCACGCTAACAACCACATCAGATTTGCAAAAGTAGACTCGTGAAATATTTTGCAAAAACATCATGCTGTCTTCCCGCATTTCGCGGGAACCCTACAGCCATATTTCCGCACATCGTTTCAGGAATCACACTTGCCCTGAGTACCACGTCAAACATTTTGCATTCTCCTATTCCTTCCATTGCGGGGTCCCAAAGACCAAACGACCCCAAATTTCCGAATACTCCAGTACCTCATGCGGTGCAATATTCCTCCCGCTATGCTGACAATATCCACTCTAACAGACCCCGTTGGGTGCCAATGTAACACCCCTATCCCCCGGAAGCAGGTGTAACATGGTTCCAACCTGCTCCGATGGGATTATAGTGGTGATCTCCCCAGTTTTGTTTACCTGTGATCTCAGGGTTCCTTCTGGCATGTTCACTCAGGCTTTGGCTGTAATGGAGGATGAAAGTGGTGGTTGTATGTATGTTGCATTTTATTTGATAGGTCTTATTGATATGCACGAAAAAGTGTCTCAGCACTTCACAGAACACAGTACAGGGATTATAATTATACAATAATTGCAGCAAATCAGACAATATGAAAGAAAATCCCTGCCCCGAGAACTTATAATCTAAGAGGTTAATGGAAACTTACAGAACAGTAGTAGGGAGTAAGTGGCTGTAGATGATGGCAGTGCTTGTCCATGGTTGGTAGGAGTGACCTGATTGTGGGTAAAAGAGCCATGAATGCAGGCTACTGGGATACTTGATTTTGTTTGGTGAGATTTAAGGCTGGTCAGTATTAAATGAAAGGTTAACATCTACGGGAAGAGATGCGGGGCGGCATGAGTGCGATCATGTGTGTATGTCCTGGCTTCAGGCTCTGGGAGTTCCCTATCAGCGGGAAGGAGTAGAATAGAGTGTGTTAATAGAGGATCTGTGGGGTGGGTGTTTTTTGTTGCGGGGTATGAAGTTGTTGGGAGTAGGGTGTATAATAATGGTCTAGTGGGGACAGGGAATGTTGGAGAGACATAGACATCACAAAGGCGTGAGAAAACAGTAAACAGAAAAAGTCAGTAGGGAAGCATGTACGTTGGCAGGAGGCTCTACTTCAACAAGGAATTGGAGGATGAAGTGACAAAATAATCACAGATGTTAAAAGTGATGTCTCACAGTGGCAAAGTTGTAAATGCAGAGTTCCCAGATCTTCCTCCAATCGTCACCTCCAATTTCACTCAAACAATACTCTTGCAGACAACTTTAGATATTACACTTAAAATGTGAGGACAGGACCATAAATAGGGCACCAGGATCTTTGCAAACTCAACTTGGTTTATTGACACGCCAGCATAATAGCAACCTGGTCCATCTCTGCATACATCCGCCCAGGGCCTCACCCCTCCCTGGCAGGATAGCATAGGCATCTTCATCCCTGAAGCAAGGCAGAATACCAGCAGTGGTAATACCCCCTCTGTGTCCTCTTGCATATCCCCTTCCTAGGTATGACAAACTATAGATCCCAAAGGCGTGAGGCCCTCAGGATAGTCTAAACCCCTCACCCTCTTAAGGGCAAGGCAGAGGCACACCGCCAGCCCCAAGACTAGGGCTGGAGAGAACAGAACTCAAAGGGAGGAACCCTACCTTTTATATCTGTGTGAGGGGTTAACTCTCATCCCATATCATGGACAGGCAGCTGAAATCACCGGCCTAGTCCGTCCCACCCCCTAATTCTAATGAGCTTCCAAGCCCCGACTTGTGCCTGTACTGTGCCTGTAATTGCTACACTTTAGCACTGATGAATGTGATGTCACCCAGCTCACTATTAACCCCAGCCTGCCTGCTCTTACCAGAACATGTGCCAGGCTGGGGAGGAAATTAGTGAGTAGGATACATTAGCGAATTAATAAGAGCATTTAAACCTCATCAGTATAACCTACTACTGTAACATCATGTTTGGAATTTTAAAACAAAGTAAACAAAAAAATATAGACTGCAACCTGACACAAACACAGGTCCAAGCTCACATGCTCTACTGAAAATGGTCTGGTATGATTTTTTAAATAAAAAATATAAATGTTGGGTCATGGCTAAACCTTACCTGAAGGGCAGCCTTTGTCCCTCAGCTTTCCTGCTATATACGGGACACAAACATCCCCAAAAACATAAAAAACACCCAGAAAACAATTTTAACACACACATAAAATCCTAGCGGCCAAGATGGAGAAACAACCCCAATAATACAGAGGAGTACCGTATACCAATTCGGGGCCCCGAGGCCAGAGAGCGCAACCCCATCGAAGATGGCTTGCCCGGACCCGTGTGACGACTCTAAGCTACATCTGACAGACATTTGCACGGCTGCGGCAGTTGAGATCTGCTTCCCAGGGGCGATTGCATTACAGGAGGCACGAGAGACGATCGGTCTGCCCTCTGAGGGAGTGGGAATCTTACGATGCTGGGGCAGCACGGGCGATGGCCGAGTTCCTTGGGAAGTGAGCCGGAGGTGAAACAGAGGGAGAAGCAGTGGAGCATGCAAACATGCCGGAGTGGATTTAGAGTTAGAGCCCCAAAGAGAGACAGCTGTCTCAATAGAAGGAGAGAGCCAGCCCTGACCCTGTCCCAAAATGGGCCCACGTTAAGGAGAGAGACGGAGGAGACCCACCACCCCTGCAACATAATACGCCATTATAAGTAAATAATAACACACAATAAAAGATAAAGAGATTGACTGTACAAGCACACCCCTCCCTCCCTGACTGGCATTTAAAAGGTCCGCCAGTTGGGAAAACTTAAAAGGGGAAACCACAGTGAAAAATTAATAAACATATTACATCACTTTCAAAAAATGGCTAATTTCCCATTATGTATTTATTCCTCTGATTATTGGTCCTGAGGTAAATCCAATATCTTCTCTACTCTATGGTCTAAGTAAAGGCCTTGACAATGTCTCCATCCCCTTTCTTTCAAATTCATAATATGTTTCTATCTTCCAATAAAGGAGAAATTATCTGTCCCTATTCCCTACTTCTTGTCTGTGAAACCTGTTTAGAGACGGGGTGCACAGACTTTCTTTTAATGAATCTATAATGTTCTTACTTCTAATCTTTATGATCTTTGGTTTTCTCCCTATGTATCTCTTCTCCTCACATTCCATGTGGACAATTCCACAATAGTGTTTGGTGTTAACAATTGATTAAAAAATGCAGATCTTAAACTTCTGTGTGGATTGTGGGGAATATACAATTAGGGTCTCAAAATTTTTTGCACATATTACACACCCTGCAATCTCAGTATAAGCACCATTAGTCAGCAAAGTCCTCTCTCTTATTAGGGTGAATCTCACTAGGAAAAATGTAAGTGGCTAGTGCCTTTTTCACTCTACGTAAACAACTTTGGGCCCGACTCAACGTAATCACGCAAAGAGGAAGTTCATAAGCAATGGTCCGCCATGTTGTGTCATGATAGGTTGTTGACCTGATTGATACCCTTGTTGAACTGTGAAATGAACCATAGTAGACTCTCTACAATTTTCCAGTCCATACTTTTTGTCCCAATTTTTATTCTTCTTAGAAACCTTTCGTCCAACATTCTGGACTCACTTTTTGAGAGAAGTTATCTCCTATCTATATTTTTTAACTGCCCCAATTCCATGTCTCTTCCAGTAGCTCAAAATTGTAGCTATTCTATAAAGCATGCTTAAGTTCACCCAGACTGAGTGATAAGTCCTCCAATGTAAGCACATTTCTCCTCAGTCTGAGAATGTCCTTTGTGTATACCAGACACGACATGATCTGGGGTGACAGCTGTCCGCTCTAATTAATGATTCCTTGATTGAGCTTCCTAAATGTATATTGTTTGTACATTGAGATCTATATCAATACAATGAGATGCAGAAAGTAAAATAGGGTGTTCGTGAAGTTAAAGTGTCTGTCACCCTTTCCAAATATAATCAATCATCTTTAAAATGCTATTATTAGATATATTGTGTCTAAATGATTCATACTTCTGAAATAAATCATTCTCCCCCCAACCCCTAAAGAAATTTGTATTGTGTAGGGCAAACTTGTCCCATTGCCGTGCCTTGAGTTTGCAATAAAATTTGGTGATCACCAATAATAACTCTTGTTAGAAAAGAATAGGATTCAAGATAAATGCAGTGTTAGTATTGGACTTTCTGGGCCTTCTATAAAGTGGCAGACAGCAGAGCCGACCCAATCATGTCAAATGCTAGAATAATACGACACCACACCCAGGGTTGGTGTTGGGTATAAAACATTCTCCTCTTTTTGGAGAGGACCTGGGTAACAGGCCCTTGTAATCACTAATCTCGAACAATTCCCTTCATAAGTCATCCGTAGGGTTTCGCGTGTAGAACCATAGTAGGAGGACACAGACCCAAGTTTGTGTAATGCCTCCTTGAATAGTCTGTCCTACTCTGACCACCATTGGTACCGGTCCTTTATCTTCTGCATTTTTTTATAACCAATGACTGATGGTTCCTGCAAGGATGTAATAGCCACTGGCTCCTCCCCTATTCAAATTGTCATGGCGAAAAACCAATATTGGAAAATGAAAACCCTGTGCTATTAACCGGAGATCTCTAATGACTATATTCTCAAACATGGTGAGAAATGACCTCTTTTGTAGACAGGATACCAATGGATCTCTCTTTCAATTTAGATTTCCAGTGACCAAATACAGACTTGTGACTCACTCTGACGAACCACACAAAAACAGACCTCGTCTGGTGCTGAGGCTTGAAAAAAAGATTGGATCTAGGATGGATTAAGTCTGAATCTTTAATGATGTGACCTCAGAAAAGGAGACAAGAAATCAAAAAAACAAAAAACAGACCAATAACCACAACAACACGAATAAAAATCACACAAACAATATATAATAACTATAAAACAAAATAACAATACACAAAAAAAC
This sequence comes from Ascaphus truei, assembly GCA_036426205.1. Lineage (NCBI taxonomy): Eukaryota > Metazoa > Chordata > Amphibia > Anura > Ascaphidae > Ascaphus > Ascaphus truei. Next base: position 37,572 of record WSYH01002709.1, on the reverse strand, counting down.
CTACCATAGTGCATTACCCAGATGAAAAGATTTGATACTCTAGGTAAATCAGACACATGATGACAAGTTAAAAAAGTAATAACTTATACAATATAGCATGTATGCCACATGTGCGTGCTCACAACATGACAATAAATTGGTGATGACCCTTGGTTCACTACCGTGTAAATTTCTTTCCTCCGCTGTGGGAAAAATTGGAACCACCTACTCACAAGTGGCTAGGTCTCAAGCCTTAATTGGATAATATCACAGCATTTGATCTTTCACCGTCTGTGGTTAGTGGCCTCCGTCTCCCCTCAGCTTCGTCGCGCTAACTCCTCCGAATCGCTGCCATTTTCCCGCTGCTCCGTGACATCACTCACTATGCGTCCCACGTAAAACGGTTTCCTAGTTGTGCCACAATCCAGCGCGTTTCTAGACTCGTAGTAACTGTCTCGATCTTCGTCGGGGATTATCACTCATGCAGGCTTGAGGGGTATTTATACCAGCTAATCCCAGATCATGTGTAATGTAGCCTTAATCAATCACTTACACAATTAGATACTAGCTGATATTGAAATAGACCATGTAAACACATAAACATACATAGTACATAAATAAATGAATGTTGATCATAAACCATGACTATAACATACAATAAATGTGCACATTCAAAGCTAAGTCTGATAGAACAATACCAATCTTGATTGAAGTGGACACAGACTCCGCTCTAAGAAACTCTAAATAGTTCTAATACCTCCATTACCTATCCCATCCTAAGGTGTTCTAAATATGTATTAATACCAAATTATAAAAACTATGACAAGGCTTAAATCTATTAATGAGAAGCTAAATATAATAATATAATGTATGTTTGATTTAAAACTAATTAAAAAGTGATAATAATCAGTAAAACTATTATAATGAATAATTGTTAAATGATGAATATTAAAGAATAAAGAAATTAAAAGACTTTGCCATACTAGACAAATCAACAGTGATATTTTGTGAGAGAACTGAATGCAATGACGACTGCAATTACTTTACTGCTATGAAATGATTTCAAAAGGCATTAATCGAATCTATATGGACCCTTGTGTCTGTAAACAGGGGTAATCCCTGTTCCAAGTATGTGCCTTTAATCTAGCGTGTGGGTGGTTAACTGCATGTAGTCAATTATAAACCCACCTGCCTGATTTTAGTGGGCTTACAAAAGCCTGTCTGTGGAGACAGAAGTGACTCCTTAGCTCTTGACTGTGAGCGAACTTTTGGAGACAGAGCAGAGGTTCTTGAGTCTTCTCCCAGGAGGACCTACCAGAGAACACAGATCTCTGGAGCTGACAAATAAGCTTCTAAACCTGGACTGCTGACTTTTCTGTTGCACCACGTGTGGGCGGTTCCAGGAGAGCAGATGAAGCGTACTCTACATCACTAACAGATCAAGACTTTCATTCTTAGAGCTTCTACTATTCTGCTTCTTTCATGCTATGTGTTTGGGTGGGCTGGTAGAAATGCTAACTAAGGAGTTGTGAATTAATTGCATATAGTCTTCACTAGAAATCTCCCAAGTGAAAAGCTTTGTTCCCCCCCCTGTGTTTGGATGGTTTCCTGATGAAAAGAAAAGGCACAATAAAGCTTGTTAGTAATTTCATCTTACAAAAAGTCCTCCAATTGTTTACCTCTTTGAATGTTCGTCTACCTTGGCTCATCATTTTTAATTCAGAAATCTGCGCTCTTTTATATTCTCCAACAATCCCAAATTTTTTTCGTTTTTTTTTTCCGATGCCAGCACTTCACATGCTGGCACTTCACCACGTTCTAAGCCGCATTTGACCACATTTATTTCGCATTCATGTTGCATTCACACCCATCGGGTTGATGCGTCGAATTGATGTGTTTATTATAATGGTTCAGATTTAATTGGTTTGCATTCTTCGCGTATCCGCCAGATGCAGATATTCATGAATTGTATGGCGCACGCGCTTCAGTAATTTGGTCGACTACTTGCAGGTGTTTTAAAAAAATACCACAGTTGGTCCATTGTAAACTGGGGCCTTGGGACGAAGAAGAATTTACATAATTAATCATTTAGGCTTTTTCTATTACAAAAAGACAAGAACAGTTTCTGGTCTGGGTTATTGTCCTGATAGTCCGCCCATGAGTGCACAACTGCAGTCCGGTTTCAAAAAACCCGACAGAACGTACGCTATTTATATGGCTGCGATTAATCCTTACCTCTGGCGCCTTTGAATAGTATTTCTTGTTTCCTTTCTACCATTCTGACCAGGGGGTCAGTTTTATATTTTAGGCAGCCCCTTATTGATGTCTTACATTCTCATAAAGGTTTTATTGTTTCTCTCGTATATCTAGTCAGCCTCCTACCTGTTCTGTGTTCTTATCTGCGATTAATGCAACAGATAAAAGATGGCAACAGTCCTTCAAATTTATCAGTATTTTATTGAAAACTATGACTTGTTTCAATTTGGTGATTGAAATCCAGAAAGAAACAAGAAGAATGGTTGTGGGATAGGTTAACTGTACTGTAGATAAGATAAGAAGTTTAAATACTGCAGTGCAGTAAATATCCTGGTGTGTGTGCGGGGGCGAGCAGGAGAGCGCTGTATATGCTGATGTGATACTGTTACAGTCGGTACACCCTATGCGTTTCAACAATTTTCCAAAGAGACCTCAGAACAGCACGGCAAGCCTTTATAACTGCAAATTTCAATTACGCTCGCCGCCACACGGCAGACTGTGTACTGACGTGGTTGAACTGCTAAAGTATTGACTTCGAATACAACAGCTTTGCGACGCCCCCGCCCTGAGTTTTTTAGACCGGTATTGCAGTATTGCAGACAGCGCCAATAAGAATGCTAATAGTACGAGTGCTAAAAATACCGCAATACCCTCCGGACCAAAAAAAAATGTCATCTGCCCCGGTTATAAGAGTTGGTGTTCCACTATGCGCGCATGTTAGGATAACTGAAGGCTACCCTGACCAACACCAAGCATCGCTAAGAGGCTACGCTAGAAGCCGTGGACTCGGTACAAGAGGGAGCGCAAAAAGTTCTTGAAACTGAGATCGAGTATCCGTGGCCCAAGCGAAGAAAGTGCACAGTGCTCCATCAAAATAAAGAATGATAGGTGAAGGCAAGCTCAGAGAAGGCACGCGGGAAGAAATAAGAACCCTGAAAGGAGATGGCAGGACACCCGCATCAAGAAACAGAGTGAGACTCTGCGCCCAGTAACCCCCCCCTCCAGATGGCCTCCAATACGGGAAAATATATTGGCTGTGGCCAAGTCATCCTCCCACAGTAACTGCGGCCCATGGGACAATGGTACAGTGAGAGCTGGGACATCACTCACCTTCAAAACAAGGTTACGAAGTTTGAGCCACCTAATAAAGCACTAGCCAACTGTAACCGCGCACCATGCACCACGAAGGTAGAGTGCGCAGATCAAAGCCCAGAAGAATTCTTAGCTGAGGAATCTTAAGAATAGGACATTGCTCAGGAATGGATCTGGAAATCGCAACTCAATCCAAAGAAGCTGAACTGCGACTATTTGAATGGGAAGTGCAGGAAGACAGTCTTAAGAACTGGAAGGGCTCAAGTGGCTGTTCTTTTGGGCCTCTTGTGAACAGTACCAAGACATGGACATTTGATGCTAAAAAAGTGGAGCACCATGGGAAGGATGGCGATAGAGCGCGATTTGCATGGCGCCCTGCGACCTGTCGCCATAACAAAAAAGAGGAGTGCCCGACACAGGGAAAGCTCAGACCCCATGGTCAGTATAAAGACTGAACTTGGAAAAGTCACCTTTGACGACTGAGGAATGCTGATCTTAAGCCCCCCTCTGGAGGAGAACACTACTAACTGGAGGAAGAGGGCTCCACTCCCAGCCGACTGAGGGTTCTCCTCCATCCACTCTCTTCAAGTCACATCGATTCTCGATGAGAGTGGAAGGATGGGCTTTGGCCGTGGCAAGCCCTAGCTTCCCACCAACAGGGTGGTATGTAACAGTGACTTACCATGTTCAAAACTGCCTCTATCCAGCCGTGTCTGGTAGTTGACCAGCCCTGGCTGATTAGAGGTGTAGAAAAAAGCCCTGCCTCTGATACAGAATGATACTCCTTAGCACACCTTGAGCTGAACAGGGAGACAGACCGTCTTGATCCTGCCAGAAAGACTGCACGCTGCCAGCAAGACACACAGGGAAAGTACTTCTACACTGGAGAACAAAGCAGCCTTCCCCTACAAAGACAGATAAGACTTTCTCTTTCTCCGAACTTTTGTATATCTGCAACATATCAAGAGATACAGGGGCGACCAACTTTTCGAACTCGGCTAGCTACGGCGATTTCAGATTTATCCCCAGTTTATAGCTTGCGGTTTTTGTGTTGTTTTCTCCCGGGGTATATGCGGTTATTTTCACCGGCCTTGTGATTTAAACATTTTATTCCCGCTGCTCAATTCTGCAATGCTATGTAAACTCATGGGGGCGTTTGCGAGCTGTTTGTCTTTGAAAGCCGAGAAATTTCATGAATTGTAATGCATATATACTGTATATATCAGTAATATCCTGTATAAACACAACCCCTATAACCCTAACATACACATACTTACTGTATATGCACATATGATACTATAGCAGGCCGTCCCCCCCTGGCGGATGTGTTTGCAGCAGAGAGAGATCCGCGCTCTCTTCTTCTGGCAAACATTCGGCACATTAAAAAATATTTAAATACATTTTTATTCATAGTGTAGAATGTGTCAAAGGGGTCTTCCGAGCTGAAACCCGCGTTGGTTTCAGGTCCGGGACCCCCTTCTTCCTAGATACAGCCCTTTTATGAGTGCCATTATCCTCTGCATTTAAAGGTCCCCGGATCACGTGACCTGCAGCATGTAAACCAAGCAGAGGGATACCGGCACCACCCCTAACGGGGGCTTATCATCGGGAAGCGGGGGTCCCCGGACCTAAACCAAGCGGTTGCACTCCGGAGCCCCCTCACATCTACAGTATGAATAAAACACATATATAAGGAGAGGGTGGTCCACGGTGTCAAATCTGAGAGAAGGTCGAGTAATATGAGAGGTTAGAGGTTTAATGACTCTGTCTGGAGCGAGGAGGATCAGTTATTTAGTGAGGGCTGTTTCCGTGATGGCAGCAGTTGCGGAGGCCCGATGTAAGAGGGTCTCTATGGAGAATGGGGTGTTGAGAAAATGGAGTAATCGAGGGAGAATACAGAATGTCAAAGAGTTTGGAGGACAGAAGGTAGGGGAACAGGTCGATAGTTAGTAAGGTAGGTCAAGCTGGTGTTGTAGACTGGGACGCCTGTTGCATGCCTGAAGGAGCGATGAAAACGTACCTAGAGTAGAGGGAAGAGTTCCAGACTTGTAGTGAGCGTAGGGATTATAGTAAGGAGCAACGAGGTTTTAGGAGATTGGGATGGAATGGGGTCAAGGGCGCAGTGGTAAGGGAGAAGAGGCGATCCAACAGCGACACGTCCTCTCTGAGACCGGAAAGAGTCAAAGGATAGGCGGAGGAGAGTTAGAACGAGGTTGTAAATGGGAGAAGAAACAAGGGGATGTTATCGGACGTATGATTCCACTCTTTCCTTCAAAGTTCAGCAAATACCTCTTCCCTCTCGTGGCACTCTGGTCACGTCTGGGTGAGTGGGGAGGTGGTCGCGGAGGGGATTAGGCTGGGACCGTGAGATCACGTGAAGATTGGTACAGTTATAAGAAGAATACAAGTGCATCTCCCCCCATCCCGACTACCCCAAATTTGCCAACCTGAGACTTCCCGGGTGCTCCCAAAATATGGCTCAACACAGAGAATACATGCAAAATAGCGGATGACTTAATAGCGGAGGGCGAATGAGCCATAGAGCTCACAAACAAAAAATAACCATTACCAAGAGTCCCTAAACCCTTTTAGTTACTTGCAGATCAGACCCTTCGTCCACACATATTACAGAAGAAGGTTTCCCTAAATAACAAATTCGAAAAAAACTTTAAACAAGGCTCATACCAGAGGGCGATGATCCGAGATCGAACGCGGAAAGCACTCGAAACGGAGTCCAAGACACAACTTATATGCTGAGATGGCACAAGTACCTCCAGTAGAAATAGAATAGAGATGACGGAAGAATTGGGATCGCACCAAAACCTAATTTGCCACAATCAAGGAAAACAATACAAAATGTTGTTGCATTCGGTGTTAACCACGAGTATATCTGAGAGATCCCAGGTACCACGATCTCTGTTGGAGAGGGTGGGCTGAGAGGAATAGTGGTCCATAAGGTGGAATGCCCACAAATACATAAATTCTGCTATGATCAGGATATGAGAAGCAGAGATACAGGAGGTGAGAGTGCCGTGGATCCGATGACATTCTGCTAGCTAAACCTATGTGTATCTCCAGACTACAGAGAAGGTATCTCCTTTCCTACAGGCAGCACGTTGCTCCATAGCTGCGGCCTGGAAGAAAAATAAATGCCCATCCACGCACACAGTAATCAAAGAATCGCCAAATGTGGCTAATGAGAAAATTTCAGCGCAACTAAACCATTTAACAACGGGGTATTCTATAAATCTGGGAGCCCTGGCCACATAACGGAACAATTAGAGTAAATATGAAACCTGGACCCGTGATCCCAAAATAAGAGTAATATGTTTGAAGCGGGAGGGCGGAGCCGCAGGGGGGGGGGGCACGATCACTGCCCATTTGCTCCGTGCAGAGGTCCCCTCAACCATAGAGACCAGCCACTCACCCCCACCCTCCCTTACCACAGCCCACCTTACCCCATACACCCATTTCCCCAACATCCCACCCTCCCTTCCCTTATCTCTACCTCCTATCCTTTAACTTAACAACATAGCGTAGGTTCGTGGTTTGTAGCCCCTTTTTATAAGTAGAGGAAAGTTCCCGGGGTTGGTTAAGAGGCAAAGACTTTCCCAAAACTCCCTCTCCACGGGTGGACGGGAGAGGTGTTATTTGTTTGCTCAAGATTTCTGTTGATATCTGAAGGTCGCAAGATACGCCGCTTATTGTTGAAAAGTTGTGCATGTAAAACACCTACTAAAAAAACAATAAAAAAGTCAGCAGTCCTGAGAGGGAGGAGGAAGTAAGGTAGGCAGCTGGGGTGGTTGAGTAGAGAGTCAAAGACAGGAACAGGTCGGCGGGGGTTGATTGCTGAATGTGATAGTGAAAAAAAGTGGCTGTTTAGCTTGCGAGAGGGCAGAGGTTGAAACAGGATAACATAAATTTGTAGTGAATGAAGTCTGCGAGAGTGTGAGATTTCCTCCAGAGGCGTCAGAGGGAACGAGGAGGAACGCAGCATGGCGTGTGGGAATTTAGCCAGGGTCTGGGGTGTAGAGGGAGAGGGCGGCAGAGAGACAGAGAGAAAGCGGGCATGTAGATCAGGAGGGAGGACAAGGCAGAGTTGTCGTTCTGACCAGGTTGTCAGGGGCTGTGCAAGCTGAGAGAGAGGAGAGGGAGGAGCGTAAAGTGGTCAAGTCAGGTAGTGGTAGTGAGAGCGCAGGTTTGCAGAACCGGGGGGGTAGTGGAGAGAAGGGAGAGAGAGAGAAATGAGATGAGGTGATTGGCAGAGAGGGAAAAGGGGAAATGGGAAAATGGAGAAGTGAGAAGTTCTAGTGAAAACCAGTCTAGGTAGTGGCCTCCTTGTGGGTTGCTGGGCAGTCCACTGGTTGAAGGCAAAAGAAGAGGTTAGAGAGAGAAAGTGGGAGGCCAAAGGAGAGAGGGGTCATCAATGTGGAATTGAAGTCCCCAAGAGAACAGGGGAGTTGAGGAGAGGAGAAAGAAGCCCGGATAACGTAGCCGAGATCAAGGCGAATGAGCGTAGAAGGGGGGGGGAGTAGAGTAGTTGGGCCGAAGAGTACCGCACATGGCAGGACAGAGAGAAGATCTGGACAGGTGGAAACTCAAAATAGTATGGAAAAGCAGAGAAGAGGATAGGAAATGTCGGTTCTTTAGATGGCACAGAGGAGAAGCAGACCCACGCCTCCCCCGTCCATCAGGGCGCGAGCGGAGTTGGGGAGAAGAAAGGCCACCATAGAGAGGCCGCTTCCAGAGCAGAAGTCAGATGAGACGGTAGCCAGGTACTCAGTTATTAGCAAATAGAAGCGGGATGATAGAGAGATAGCAGTTCACAGAGAGGAACTGTGTTAGAAAAGAAGCGCTCCAAGGAGACAGGAGAATGGGAGAGAGGAGGGGGTAGGGGGAGTGGGTATGAGGGTTAGGGGTTAACACCAGAGGAGTAGAATGCATGTGGGCAGACGAGACGAGCGCATGTAGAATAAGTGCAGGGACAAGATTGGAAAGAATCCCAGAAAGCAAGAGAGGAGAAGGATAGAAAGAGGTGTGTGAGATGATTTAGGGATGATTTAGTGCAGGGGATATAGCGTGGTGACAGAGGACGCAGGTAAGAAAGGAGTTCATGTGAAGAGAGAGTGGGGAAGTAAGGAGGTAGAGATATGAAGCGAGTAGAGACCATACTGACTGTGGAAGGAGTGCATAATTTTGAAAATAAGTGAGGTTACAGCACAATAAAAACGTAAAGGCAGCATCACAGCAATTAAATAAAAAATGTTTGTTGAGTGCGGATCCCACAGAGTTTTTGTGTCCCAAAAGTGTGTCTATGTCTTCTGCAGCTCCGCACTCTCCCGTGATCAGCGGGGAAACACCAAATCTATGCACAAATAGCAGGCGCAGGGCCAAGAGAAAAACACACTATTAGTATGAGTAAAAACTAATTCAAAGAATCATGACAAAAAGTACACGTAAAAAATGGATGACAGTGAATCAAACGCGATGGAGGACTTCCAGAGAGAGTCGTTGCAGGCGCTCTGCTGCCTCTAGCAAGATCCCAAGGGGCTTGATGGTCTGTGTGTAGTTCGTAATGTTCAAAACTCAAAAATGCACCCTCGCACCTCGGCTACAACACCACAGTAGAATACCCGACTGCCCGGGGGAAGTGGTGCGCGCTCGTGCTCGCCGCTGTCTGGTGTTACATCACCTCTAACGCATTTCGCTCACGACGTCTTCTAGTAGGTATGCTTGAACAGCATACCCAGGATAAACCCGAAATAACTGAAAGACACCAAATCGATTTCCATTACACGTCTCTATGCATTAATCATAAAGCTGCCATACCTATCCATATGTTAAGACAATGATAAAGGGGAAAAAGGGGTGCGCCACCCCAGCAAATCTTCCAAATCTTTGAAAATACCCAATGAGAATAAGTGAGAGTGGGTGCAACAGAATGAACTGAGACTCAGGAATAAAGCAATAAAGTATCCACTCCCTCCAAAGCGTTTCGGCGGCATAAATAGTCAAAACAATTTCTTTACCCCATACTCTCACAATCTCTGGAGATACGTGTTGGGGTGTCCAGCCATGATGGAAAGGTCACATGGTGAGAGAGAGGAGGTTACTTGATTAAAGGACCTACCGGTCCGAAGCCGTGAGGAGGTTGTCTGCTTGTGGCCCCCCGGTGTTGTATGTTTCCATGGTCAGATGGAATAAATGGAATATTTCATACACCTGACTCCCTGGGTGCGCGTATTTGCTCTCTTTCTATATTAAACGACATGATAACCATGACTCATACAATCATAAATCATCCATACTATATATAAGTCTATTATTAATCCATACAATCCACAACTCATGAACACTACATAATAACCGTTACTAATCATAGACGATGACTGAAAGACTAAACATAGATCCCTTACCTTAAGAGACCACAAGTATAATTAAGAGGAGAATTATATAACCTAATACTAATGTAGAGAGTGCAATACTTCCGTATGTTTCAATAATCCTAATCATACACATCAAATATAGTATATATATATATATATATATATATATATATATATATATATATATAATCAATAATAACTAAAATAATCAATAATTACTAAACCATTACCACAATTATAAACTATTATATAAAATATAATGAAATGAACATAATACCTTGACTAATTCACACTGAACTTAATACTACCAATTATATTAATGTATTACAGATCATAAATAATAACACATACAATATTAAATAAATCACATAATTCCTAAATCATAACCATGTAAAATGATATACCTAAATATCCTACATAAAGACACATATATATTAAACAAATCCTATAACTCCTATATATTTTGATAGCATTTATATATTCCCATTTAAATTAATATATGCAAAGATGATCAATAACTGCTAATCTGCATTTCCATATAAATGTCTCAAGGGATTGGTAATAAAGTTGTTACTTTAAAAATGGGGCCAACTCAATCTGTTCATTGAGTCCGCCTTACTCCCCAGCGTATATATCCAAAATTGTTCTCTCTGTAACAATTTGGTATCTCGATCCCCCCTCCTTACATCTCTTGGAACCACTTCTACACCTCTAAATTTTAGACCATTTGGTTGTCCTTGATGACAAGTCAAAAAATGTTGGGACAAATTGTGAATCTTTTTCCCTTTGGTCAAATTGGATTCAGCGTTTTTAATCCCATTTACATGTTCGCTGATCCTAATTTTTAGAGGCCTAATGGTCTTTCCCACACATCTTAGCTGACATGGACATGTAATAACATATATTACAAAGGATGTAACACAACTGATAAAATGTGTGATATGATGTTCCTTGTGGTTTTTATCATATATGTTTTTATCCCGTGATAAGTATGGACACATTATGCATTTCCCACATTGGTAATTTCCCTGAGGTTTTAGTAGGAAATTGCTTAGTGGAGGATTTGATGTGCCTTTTTTAAGGGCACTAGGGGCTAACATGTTTTTCAAATTCGTGGCCTTTCTAAAAGCCACTTTGGGATTTTCACTTAATAAACCATGTAAAACAGGGTCCATCCCTAAAATATTCCAGTGTTTCTGGATTATCTTTCTGATATTGATCTCTTTATTACAAAACCTAGTCACAAAGAGTGGTGTAACATCCTGTATATCATCCCCCATATTAACATTAGTGGGACGTTGTGATTTAGGAATCAACAGAGACTCTCTTGGATGGTCCCTACTTTTTTGAATAGATTTATCAATCAATGTGGGATGGTACCCTTTTTCCATAAACCTCTTTTTTAGAACTTTAGATTGTTCCTCAAAGTCCCCCATCTGTGAGCAGTTTTTTCGAACCCTTAACATTTGGCCGTAAGGGATATTATTTAGCCACTGTTTTGAATCTTAACAAATCCTCTGATGTCCTTGTCCAAATCATCAGTATATCGTCAATATACCTTTTGTAATACAATAAATATTGACTAAATTCATTCTTGTTCCATATTATTTATTTATAAAATATTTTACCAGGAAGTAATACATTGAGAGTTACCTCTCGTTTTCAACTATGTCCTGGGCACAGAGTAAGACAAATAGTACAGTAGAGGCAGCGATTATTCTAACAAAAACCAGTGACAATTCCCCAAAAGACCCAGGTACACCCAGGTACATTCTGAATACAAGCCTTAAACTAGCCCCAGCATTTTTGCATTGATTAATGGCCTATCAGATTAACAGCGGGGGTCCCTGGCAGTCCCATTCAAACTGAATTGGACTGCCAGGGATCCCTGCTGTGTTAATCCTATGGGTCATTAGTCAATGCAGAAATGCCTTAAACATGCCTCAAACTAGCCCAGAACATACCCAGCACACACCCAGCACACACCCAGCACACACCCAGCACACACCCAGGACATACCCAGCACATACCCAGCACATACCCAGCACATACCCAGCACATACCCAGAATGTAACCCGGCTAGTTTAAGGCAAATGTTAGAATAAGCGTTGCCTCTACTGTCAAGTGTAAAGTGAAGATACGTCACATGTAACCCAGTGATAGGTATCTTTCCACTTGATGTCAGAGATGGAGTCAATGACATGCAACGTGTCCCGTATGTATGAGCGCAATTTAATGACATGAGGCTGTAAATAATAATCCACATACTGAGACACGTTGGACGTCATCGAGCCAATCCCCGACACAATAGGCCTCCCTGGTGGTTTCACTATATCTTTGTGCAATTTAGGAATGTGATAGAAAATGGGGGTTCTAGGGTGTTTGATGTATAAAAATTTGTGTTCTATTTTAGAAATAATCCCTTCAGTGAATGCTCCCTGGAGGAGATTCCGGAATTCCAACTGATAACCCTCAGAGGGGTCCTCAGTGAGAGTCTGATATGATGTGGTGTCAAGGAGGAGGCGATGGGCCTCACAAAGATAATCTGCCCGATCCTGTAGGACAATCGCCCCCCCCTTATCTGCTTGGCGGACAATTAAATCACTATTATTTTTTATATTTAATAAAGTTTGATTTTCTTCTTTTGTAAGATTATTATATTTCAGTTCTACATTATTAAGACACAACTGTTCTAGGTCCCTCAGGACTACTGTATAGAATGTTTCAATAAAGTTGCCCTTTGATTGGTAAGGGAAATATGTTGATTTAGGGACAAATGGTGATGATTTACATCTCAATAGAGTAGCCTGATCTGTTTCAATTGGGCATGAATTGGAATCTAACAATGTATTTGAATCTTCCTCATGTATTGTAATGTCCAAAAGTGAATTATTAGCTAGATCCTGATTATCAAGTATTAATCTTTTTGAGGATGGACCCATTAATCTATCAGTAACACTAACATTTTGTGTGTTATTTGGTCTGTTACCTATTTAGTCTGATTCCACCAAGAAAGAAGTCAGGGCATTTATGCATTCTTTTTCTTGTGTATTTAATTCGAATTCCAAATTGTCATCTCCTTTTTGGGTGAAGTGTCGCATCAGAGTTAACTTGCGGATGTATCTATTCAAGTCCACGAACAGGTCAAACCTATTAGGTGTACTATTTGGGGCATATGAGAGACCTTTGGCTAATAGTGATATGTGATGTGGAGTGAGTGTATGTGATGAAAGATTGTAAATACCGTGTTTGTGTTGTGTGTCTACCATCATCTTCATTTTCTTCTGTCCTTGCTTCTTTGCTCCTCCTCTGACTCCCCTGAATCTCTTTTTCTTCAGGGTAGTTGTTGATTCTGTTTCTCCCAAAGTGGATATCTCTTTTCCTTTTCTCTCTGTTCTAAAAAAGAGTTGGATTTGTTTGATTTATTAGGTGAAGTATAGTTTGTTGAGTTAGAACCCTTAGTGCTAGTTTTTGATCTTGCTCCTTCCCTATGTTCCACTGCAATTTGTTCATGGGACTCCCCATTATCCTCACAACCGTCCCCCAACACAGAGTACCGATTGGAGGTGGAACAACTTGCAGAGGAAGTGGTAGGAGTGACCTTGTGATGTTCCTTTTCTTTCCTATCCATCCTAGCTTCTTTAATTAATGTAATAATTTCATTTTTTTCTTTCTCATTAGATATAGGTTTTTTATTTGTTTTAGAATCTCTATTCTCATGTCTATAACCTGAGCTGGATCTACCATACCTACGATGTTGGAAAGAGTCACCCTTCCTTCTCCAATTTCTTACTCTATCATTTGCGTAGTCATCTTTATCGCGTTTGAGTTTATTTGTTTTCCTATATATGATTTCTTTCTCAAATGAGATTACCCTTTTGTGTACTGTTTCATCCAAACGGATGAATTCCTCTGTACCTTCAAATGGTTTAATAATTTCTTGTACTTGAGCTATCTCCTTCCCTACTTTCTCCAATCTTTCTTTTCTATAAGAGATCAAGAGGTTAATAAGAGACACTGAGCATCTTTCCAAAATAGCATTCCACTCTTTTGTGAATATTTCAGGTGCCTCGAATGTCATTTTTTTTGTAATTCTTAAACCTCTTGGAACTAGCTTAATATCTATATAGTTCTGCAGAGAAAGTAGGTCTAACCAATTTCTTGTTTCATCTTTCGTGTAATTCTCCAATTCTTGAAAGTTATTTTTGAGATCTATATTATTCTCCACAATATCAGTGGTGTCCTCATTTACAATGTTTGCAAGTTTATTCCTTCTGGCTAAACGTTCCTCACAATTCTGCATCATTTTAGTATATATGATATTGCACTTCTATCACAACAAACAATTAGCACTAAGTAGCCACTAACTAAAATGAATACAATTATTGTATTTAAGATGAAATATTCTAGCAATTCAAGGTTGTAATATGGCTGCTACCTTTTAAAGATGGGGTTGAAATTTACATACAACATACACCCAGATACTATAGTATTTCTAGATCTAGAGTTATTTGTGGGTCCTCAAAATGTTATTCACACTAGAACACATTTCAAAACTGTGGCTGCGAACAGCTACCTACAATATGGTAGCAATCATTACAAAAAATGGTTAGATAATGTGCCAAAGAGTCAGTTTTACAGATTAAGACGCAACTGTTCAATGGACATAGATTTCTATACCCAGGATTAAAATAAACAGATTGCATTGTAATGTTTTTTTTCCGTATTAACAATAACAAGAAAAGTAAAAGTTGCGCGTTTTAAAAATTATTTTCCGTGGTAAGTGCGCAATGATTTGGGGGGGCATGTTCCTTTCATTTGTCCTGGTCCCCATGATTTCTGTTGGCGGCCCTGTGTGTGTGAGATGCTATCCATTGATAAGTGAGGATGCTGAGGGGTCAGTAGATGAGTCAATAAGAAACAGGACTCACACAAACAGATGTATACATTGACATCAATGTGAGGAGTTGTAAATAAAGAATTTAAAGTGAGAAGTAGCACTAAGTCTGCCTCCTGCCTTGTTTGTGAATCATGGTGAAAATACATTTCCTGTTATCTAGTGATCTAAAGAACTACAAAATAAAATTACACTTTTAGTGATTTTTGTATCTCTACATGACTATTTTTTAAATTGCTATCTGCAACTACACACTGTTAATTAACTTTTGCAAGTAATTAATTAAAGTTATGAAATTATTCATTAGAGGTGGGAAGCACAGTGTGGTTAAATAAATCAAGAAAGTTCTAAATTAGAATTATGAATAATGTAATTAGATTTTTTAAAGTTATTAATTGCCAGAGGTTAACCCTGTCACTATTGCTAAATATAACTATCTGCACTAGACAAATGTTAATTACTGTAGCATTAGGAAATGTTTCATGAATAGTAATGGTTAGCTATTTCTTAGATGTGTGAAGATATCAGTCAGATTTAAGAAGGTTTTAATTAATAGAAATATGGTTTATTTTTTTGTTCCCAAATTGTTTATATTAATTCATTTTGGCCTTCCAGAAAGTGAATAGAAAAAAGGAAACACACTTCAATCACACAATACTGTTACATTGTGATGGTTAGATGTGTATGGTAATTTAACAGTGCGCATGGAAGATATAAAATATGAAATACTGTAAGCAATATTTCCCCTCTAAATAAGAGGAAAGAAATCTTCCACTCACGGTACTCACAGATGTGTCCAAAAAATATGAAATTATTTTATTAGACAATCATTGATAACAGCACACCATGAAATTTAAAACCATCTAAAAACACACATAGTGATAAGGGGCACGAAGCGTAAGTATTTCATGTCAATGTCAGTGTAAGGTAAGGATTCCACAGCGTAGAAAAAAAACCAGTGCACAGCCAAAAAGATATTGATAGAGTCCTGGTGGATCCAGTAACGCATTTCATGCATAGAGCACTCCATGCGTGAAATGCGTTAGGGGATCCGCCAGGACTCTATCAGTATGTTTTTTTAACCAATAAATATCTTTTTATGTCACTTAGTCCAGCTTTTGCTCTTTTTGGCTGTGCACCGTTTTTTTTTTCTACACTGTGGAATCCTCACCTTCTGATTGACCAGGGAGCACGCCTGTGTGCTGCATCCGCTCTGCTCCTTCTTCACACCGGTTCAGTTTAGACTGCATTTAGCGTCAGGACTGATGCAACTACACGCTCCGGAATCCTTTGTGCAGAGGGATCTGGTGCCTGTTTCATATTTGGAGGATCTTCAAAACCGTGAGTTTTAGACAACTTATTTAGTGCTTATTTGCCAAGCCAGTTGTCAGTGACTCTGCTATCATTGTACTGGCGGGTCACTCATCTCCACGGTATTCCTCCCTCCCCTTTGCTGACGTGGGACATAGAGACATCACAACGCTACTATTGACATCAGTTCACTATAACACTACAGGCACTACAGAGACTGCATATTCAAAGAAGCATAACTACACAGCACTCCAAATCTATTCCTTGAGCACTGGACTGGTGGACTACACATAGCTCACTACATAATGTTAGTGTAATACCCCTGCCCCCCTGGCAGAAGGAGATAGTGTGTACATGTGTGTGAACAGGGTTCCAAACCTGCTCCCGATGGGATTAGAGTGTTAGCTCCCCGGTTCGTTACCTATGAACTCAGGGTTCCTTATAGCAGGTTCAGGCTCCAGAAACAGTGTGCACCCTTGGGGCTAGAACATCTCAGCAGCAATGGTAGAAGTTGAAGTAGCTCCAGGGTTAGCTATACTTTTTCCTTGATGCTCAGGAAACATGGCGTACCCATCAAAACAAGGTTCAATACCCATACTTGTGGCAACCTTGTGGGAATTTTATTGGTAGATGACTCCAGTTCTGTTCAGCATTGATCACAGGTCCGACGTGTTCAGTTATGACAGGCTCCTCGATCTTGAGGGCTTTCATGGCATCCGTAGCCACACACGTGAGCATAATATCCTCACTGTCTCCTCCTTCTGGTGGAACCAGGAGTCCCAGGCAGCACAGAAAAGGTGCAGTCATGACTTTCACGCTACAACACATCAGATTTGCAAAAGTAGACTCTGAATATTGCAAAACAGTCATGCGGTCGTCCCGATTTCGGCGGGAACCGCCTACATCCATTATTTCCGCACCCATGTTTTCAGGAAATCACTGCCCTGAGTACCACAGTTCAAAACAGTTGCATTCCTTCCATTGCGGGGTCCCAAAAGAACCAAAACGAACCCCAAAGTTCAGAAATCACTCCAGTACCTCATGCTGGCAATATTCACTCCCGCTATGCTGACAATATCCACTCTAACAGACCCACGTTGGGTGCCAAATGTAACACCCCTATCCCCCCCGGAAGCAGGTGTACAGGGTTCCAACCTGCTCCCGATGGGATTAGAGTGTTATCTCCCCAGTTTGTTACCTGTGATCTCAGGGTTCCTTCTGGCAGGTTCAGGCTTTGGCTGTAATGGAGGATGAAGTGGTGGTTGTATTGTATGTCTTTATTTGTATGTCTTTATTTATATAGCACAAAAAGTGTACTCAGCACTTCACAAAGAACACAGTACAGGGAATTATAATTATACAATAAGTGCAGCAAAATCAGACAATAGGAAAGAAAATCCCTGCCCCGAAGAACTTATAATCTAAGAGGTTTAATGGGAAACTTACAGAGACAGTAGGTGAGGGAGTAAGTGCTGTAGATGGCAGTGCTTGGTCACAATGGGTGGTAGGAGTGACTGAGTGTGGGAAAATAGCCATGAATGCAGGCTACTGGGATACTTGATTTGTTGGGTGAGATTTAAGGCTGGTCAGTATTAAATGAAAAGGTTAACACCATTTACAGGGGAAGAGATGGCAGGGAGGCATGAGTGAGATCAGGTGTGTATGTCTGGCTTCAGGCTCTGGGGAGTTCCCTATCAGCGGGAAGGAGTAGATAGAGGGTGTGAATAGAGGATCTGTGTGGGTGTTTTTTGTTGCGGGGTATAGAAGTTGTTGGGAGAGAGGTGTATAAATAATGGTCTAGTGGGGACAGGGGATGTTGGAGAGAACAGAGACATTCACAAAGGAGTGAGAAAACAGTAAACAGAAAAAGCAGTAGGGAAGGCATAGTAAGTTGCAGGAGGAGAGACTTCACAGGTAATGGAGGATTAAAGTGAACAAATAATCACAGATGTTAAAAGTGAATGTCTCACAGTGGCAAAGTTGTAATGCAGAGTCCAGATCTTCCTCCAATCTTCACCTCCAATTTCAACTCAAAAAATAACTCTTGCAGACACTTTAGATATGACACTTAAGATGTGAGGACAGGACCATAAATAGGGCACCAGGATCTTTTGCAACTCAACTGGGTTTATTGACACGCAGCATAATAGCAACCTGGTCCATCTCTGCATACATCCCAGCCCAGGGGCATCACCCACTCCCTGGGCAGGATAGCACTAGGCATCTTCAGCCATGAAGCAAGGCAGGAAATACCAGCAATGGTAATACCCCCTCTGTGTCCTCTCTGCATGATCCCCTTCCTAGGTAGGACAGAACTAGAGATCCCAAAGGCTTGAGGCCCTCAGGATAGTCTAAACCCCTCACCCTCTTAAGGGGCAAGGCAGGCACACACCAGCCCCAAGACTAGGGCTGGAAGAGAACAGAACTCAAAAGGGAGGAACCCTACCTTTTATATCTGGGGAGGGGTTAACCTCTCATTCCCAATATCATGACAGGCCCAGCTGAAATCACAGGCCTAGTCAGTCCACCCCCTTATTCTAGGAGCTTCACAAGCCCCGACTTGTGCCTGTACTTGTGCCTGTAAGTTGCTACACTTAGCAACTGAGGAGATGTGATGTCACCAGCTCACTATTAACCCCAGCACTGCCTGCTCTTACCAGAACATGTGCCAGGCTGGGGGAGGAATTAGTGAGGAGGATACATTAGCATAATTAATAAAGAGCATTTAAACCTCATCAGTATAAACCTACTGTAACATATAGTTTTGGAAATTTAAAACAAAAGTAAAACACAAAAAATATTAGAATGCAAACCTGAAACAAAACACAAGGTCAAGCTCACAGCTCTACTGAAATGTCTGGTATGATTTTTTTAAATAAAAAATATAAAATGTTGGGGTCATGGCTAAGACATTACCTGAGCAGCCGTGTGTCACCTCAGCTCCTGCTATATACGGGACACAAACATCCCAAAAACATAAAAAAACACCCAGAAAACAATTTTAACAACCACATATAAATCCTAGCAGCCAAAGATGGAGAAACAGACCCCAAATAATAGCAGGAGGAGGACCGGATACCAATTCGGCCCCGGAGCCAAGAGAGCGCCAACCCATCTAAGATGGCTGCCGGACCCGTGTGACGACTCTAAGCTACATACTGGACAGACATTTGACCGGACGGCGGCAGAGGTGAGATCTGCTTCCCATGGGCGATTGCAGTACAGGAGGCACGAGAGGACGAGCGGTGCTGCCCTCTGAGGGAGTGGATCTGACGGATGATGGAGGCAGCACCGGGCGATTGCCGAGGTCCTTGGAGTGAGCCGGAGGTGAAACAGAGGGAGGAAGGCAGTGGAGCAGTGCAACATGCCGGAGTGGATTTAGAGCCCCACAGAGAGACAGCTGTCTCAAGAGAAGGAGAGAGCCAGCCTGATCCTGTCCCAAAATGGCCCACGTTAGGAGAGAGACGGAGGAGACCACCACCCTGCAACAGAATACGCCATTATAAGTAAATAATATAAACACAATAAAAGAATAAGAGATTGACTGTACAAGCACACCCCTCCCTCCCCTGACTGGCATTTAAAGGTACAGCCAGTGGGACTAGGGAAACCACAGTGAAAAATTAATAAACATATTAAATCACTTCAAAAAATGGCTAATTTCCCATTATTTATTTATTCCCTCTGGATGATGGGTCCTGAGGTGAAAATCCAATAGGCTTCTCTATGGTCTAAGGCCTTGACAATGTCTCCTCCCCTTTCTTTCATAATATTTTTCTATATTCCAATAAAGGAGAAATTATCTGGTCCCTATTCCCTACATTCTGTGAAATGTTTAGAGACGGGGTGCACAAGATCTTTCTTTTTAATGAATCTATAATGTTCTTACATTCTAATCTTTAATGATCTTGTGGTTCTCCCTATGTATCTTCTCCCACATTCACATGTGACAAGTTACACAATATGTGTTGTGTTACAATTGATTAAAATGCAGATCTTAAACTTCTTGTGTGGATTGTGGGAGAAGATACAATTGGAGGGTCTCATAAATTTGCACATATTACACACCCTGCATCTGCAGTATAAGCACCATTAGTCACAAAAGTCCTCTCTCTTCTTAAGGAGTGGAAATCTCACTAGGAAAAATGTAAGTGGCTAGTGTTTTCACTCTACGATAAACAAACTTTGGGCCCGACTCAACGTAATCACGCAAAGAGGAGTTCATAAGCAATGGTCCCCAATTTTTGTGCATGATAGTTTTGACCTGATTGATACCCTTGTTGAACTGTGAAATGAACATAGTAGACTCTCTACCACATTTTCCAGTCCCATACATTTTTGTCCCAATTTTATTCTTCTTATGAACCTTTCCGTCCAACATTCTGGACTCACTTTTTGAGAGAAGTTATCTCCTATCTATATTTTTAACCCCATTCAATGTCTCTTCCAGTAGCTCAAAATTGTAGCCTATTTCGAGAAAGCATTCTTTAAGTTCCCCAGACTGAGTGAGAAAGTCCTCCAATGTAGAACAATTTCTCCTCAGTCTGAGGAAATGTCCTTTGGGTATACCAGACACGACTGATCTGGGGTGACAGCTGTCCGCTCTAATTAATGAATTCCTTGAATTGAGCTTCCTAAATGTATATGTCTGTACATTGAGATCTATATCAACATACAATAGAAGATGCAGAAAGTAAATATGGTGTTTCGTGAATTTAAAGTGTCCGTGTCACCCTTCCAAATAATAATTAAATCATCTTTAAAATGCTTATTATTAGATGATATTGTGTCTAAAGTGATTCATACTTCTGGAAATAAAATCATTCTCCCACCACCCCATAAATAAATTGGTATTGGTTAGGGCAAAACTTGTCCCCATTGCCGTGCCCTTGAGTTGCAAATAAAATTTGTGATCAAAAATAAAATAATTGTGAGTAAAAAAGAAATAGGATTCAAGAATAAATGCAGTGTTAAGTATTGGACTTTCTGGGCCTTCTATAAAGTGGCAGACAGCAGCCGACCCCAGATCATGTCAAATGATAGAATATAAAGACACCACACCCAGGGTTGGTGTTGGGGTATAAAACAATTCTCCTCTTTTGAGAGGACCTGGGTAACAGGCCCTTAATCAATAATCTCGAACAATTCCTTCATAAAGTCATCCGTAGGGGTTCGTGGTAGACCAGAGTAGGAGGACACATCCCCAAGTTGGTGTAATGCCTCCTTGAAATAGTCTGTCCTACTCTGGACCACCATGGTACCTCCTTTATCTGCATTTTTTTATAACCAATGACTGATTGTCCTGCAAGGATTTAATAGCCAACTGCTCCTCCCTATTCAAATTGTCATGGCCAATATTGGAAAATGAGAAACCCTGTGCTATTAACCGGAGATCTCTAATGACTAGATTCTCAAACATGGTGAGAAATGGACCTTTTGTGTAGACAGGATACAAAATGGATCTCTCTTTCAATTTAGATTTCCAGTGACCAAATACAGGAACTTGTGACTCATCTGAGGAAACAAACAAAAACAGACCTCTCTGGTGCTGAGGCTTGAAAAAAACGATGGATCTAGGATGGATTAAGTCTGAATCTTTGTAATGATGTGAACCTCAAGAAAAGGAGACAAGAAATACATACACACTACCATAGTGCATTACCCAGAGAAAAAGATTGATACTCTAGGTAAATCAGACAAAGGATGACAAGTTAATAAAAGTAAATAACTTATAAAATATACATGTATGCACACATTGCGTGCTCACAACATGACAATAAAATGGTGATGACCTTGGTCACTACCGTTATAAATTTCTCCGCTGTGGGAAAAAATTGGAAACACCTACTCACAAAAAGTGGCTAGGTCTCAAGCCTTAATGTGGATAATATCACAAGCATTTGGATCTTCTCCCGTCTGTGGGTAGTGTCCTCCGTCAGCCCCTCAGCTTCGTAGCGCTAACTCCTCCGAATCGGCTGCCATTCCGCTGCTCCGGTGACATCACTCACTATGCGCCCACTACGGTTTCCTAGTTGTGCCACAATCCAGCGCGTTTCTAGACTCGTAGTAACTGGTCTCTTCGTCGGGGATTATCACTAAGGCAGGCTTTGAGGGGTATTTATACCCAGCTAAGTCCCAGATCATGTGTAATGGAGCATTAATCAATCAATTACACAATTAGATACTAGCTGATATATGAAATAGACATGTAACACATAAACCAATACAATAAGTACATAATAAATGAATAGTAGATCATAACATGACTATAACATAACAATAAAATGTGCACATTCAAAAGGTAAGTCTGATAGAACATAATAGCCAAATCTTGATTGAAGTGGACACAGACTCGCATCTAAATGAACTCTAATAGTTCTAATACCTAATACTATCCAACTCCTAAGTGTTCTAAATATGTATTAATACCAAATATAAAAACTATGACTAAGCTAAATATATTAATGACTAAGCTAAATATAATAATATAATGTATGTGATGAATTTAACTAATTAAAATAAAGTGATAATAAATCTGTAAAACTATTAGAAATGAATAAGTGTTAAATGAATGAATATATAAAGAATAAAGAAATTAAAAGACTTTGCCATACTAGACAAATCAACAAGTGATAATTTTGTGAGAGAACTGAATGCAAATGACGACTCAATTACTTCTATGAAATGATTTCAAAAAGGCAATTAAATCGAATTCTATAGTGAGCCCTTGTGTACTGTAACAGGGGAGTAATCCCTGTTCAAGTAATGTGCCTTTAATCTAGCAGTGTGGTGGTTAACTGCTGGTAGTCAATTAATAAACACCACCTGCCTGATTTAGATTGCTTACAAAAGCCTGTCTGTTGAGACAGGAAGTGACTCCTTAGCTCTGACTGTGAGCTGAACTTTGGAGACAGAGCAGAGGTTCTTGAGTCTCCCAGGAGAGACTGACCAAGAGAACACAGATCTCTGGAGCTGACAAATAAGACTTCTAAACCTGGATGCTGACTTTTCTGTGCACACACGGGTGCGGTTCCAGGAGAGCAGAGAAGCTTACTCTACAGCAGCTAACAGATAAGACTTTCATTCTTAAGAGACTTCTAATATCTGCTTATTTCATGCTATGTGTTTGGGGCTGGGAGAAATGCTTAACTAAGGGAGTTGTGAATTAATTGCATAGTATTTCACTAGAAATACTCCCAAGTGAATAGAAGCTTTGTTCCCCCCCCCTGTGTTTGGATGGTTTCCTGATGAAAAGGAAAAGGCACAATAAAGCCTTGTTATAATTTCATCTTACAAAAAGTCTCCAATTGTTTACCTCTGTGAATGTTCGTCTACATGGGCTCATCATTTTTAATTCAGAAATCTGCGGCCTCTTTTATTCTCCAACATCTCCAAATTTTTTCGTTTTTTTTTCCGAATGCCACGCACTTCACTGCACTTCACCACGTTCATGCCGCATTCTGACCACATTTATTCCGCATTCATGTTGCATTCACACCCGCGGTTGATGCGCGATTGATGTGTTTATTGATAATGGTTCAGATTTAATTGGTTGCAATTCTTCGCGTATCCGCCAGATGGCAGATATTCATGAATTGTAATGCGCAAGCGCTTCAGTAATGTGTCGACTTGCAGGTGTTTAAAAAAATACCACAGTGGTCCATTGTAAACTGGCCTTGGGACTGAAGGAAGAAGTTACAATAATGTATCAATTTAGGCTTTTCATATTAAAAAAAGACAAGCACAGTTTCTGGTCTGGTTATTGTCCTGAGAGTCCCGCCATGAGTGCACAACTGCAGTCCGTGTTCAAAAAACCCGACAGAACGTACGCTTATTTAATATGGGCTGCGATTAATCCTTTACCATCTGGCGCCTTTGAAATACGTATTTCTTGTTTCCTTTCTACCATTCTGACCAGGGGGTCAGTTTTAGTATTTTAGGCAGCCCCTTATGTGAGGCTTACATTCTCATACAAGGTTTTATATTGTGTTCTCTGTATATCTAGTCAGCGCTACCTGTTCTGTGTTCTTATCTGCGATTAATGCAACAGATGATAAGATGGCAACAGTCATTCAAATTTATCAGTATTTTATTGAAAACTATGACTTTTACAAATTTGTGATTGAAACCAGAAAGACACACATTCAAAGGAATGGTGTGGGAGAGGTGTACTGTACTGTAGATAAGATAAGAAGTTGAAATACTGCAGTGCAGTAAATTATCCTGTGTGTGTGCGGGGGCGAGCGAGGGAAGAGCGCTGTATATGCTGAAATGTGATACTGTTACAGTACTGTACACGCCTATGCGTTTCAACAATTTTCAAATGAGACATACAGAACAGCACTGCAAATGCATGTATAAATATGCAAATTTACAATTACTGCGCGCGCACACGCAGACTGTGTACTGACGTAGGTTGAACTGCTAAAGTATTAGACTTCGAAGACAACAGCTTGCGAACGCCCCCCTGAGTTTTTAGACGGTATTGCAGTATTGCAGACAGCGCCAATAAAATGCTAATATTACGAGTGCTAAAATACCGCAATACACTCCGGACCAAAAAAAAATGCATCTGCCCACGGTTATAAGAGTTGTGCCACTATGGCCGCATGAGGATAAACTGAAGGCTACCCTGACCATCACCAAAGCATCGCTAGAGGCTAGGCTTAGAGGCCAGGTGACTCGGTACAAGAGGGAGCGCAAAAAGTTCTTGAAACTGAGACGAGTATCTGTGGCCCAAGCGAAGAAGTTCACAGTGCTCCACAAAATAAAGAATGATAGGTGGAAGCAAGCTCAGAGAAAGCACGGGGAAGAAATAAGAACCCTGAAAGGAGAATGGCAGGAAACACTCAAGAAACAGAGTGAGACTCTGCAGCCCAGTAACTTACAGATGCCTCCAATACGGGAAAAGGTATTGGCTGTGTCCAAGCATCAGTATCCCACAGTAACTGAGGCCCATGAGGACAAGGGTACAGTGAGAGCTGGGGACATCACTCACCTTCAAAACAAGGTTACGAAGTTTGAGCCACCTAAGAAAGCACTAGCCAAACCTGTAACCGCCCAACAGGCAACAAACAGAGGTAGGAGTGCAGAATCAAAGCCAGAAGAATTCTTAGCTGAGGAAGCTGAAAAGATAGGACATTCTCAGGAAATGGATCTGGAATCGCAACTCAATCCCAAAGAAGCTGAACTGGCGACTACTTTGAATGGGAAAAGTGCAGGAAGACAGCTTCAAGAACTGAGGGCTCAAGTGGCTGTTCTTGGGCGCTCTTGTGATACAGTACCAGGAAATGGACATTTGATGCTAAAGTGGAGCACATGGGAAGGATGGCGAGAGAGCGCGATTTGCATAGGCGCCCTGCGACTGTCGCCATACAAAAAGAGGAGTGCCCGACACAGGGGAAAGCTCAGGACCACATGGTCAGTAGAAAGACTGAACTTGGGAAAAGTTCACCTTGAGCGACTGAGGAATGCTGATCTTAAGCACCCTCTGGAGGAGACACTACTAAACTGGAGGAAGGGCTCCAATCCCAGCAGGACTGAGGGTTCTCCTCCATCCACTCTCATTCAAGTCACAGAGATATCTCGAATGAGAGTGGAAGGATGGGCTTTGGCCGTGGCAAGCCCGAGCTTCCCACAAACAGGGGTGGTATGTAACAGGGGACTTACCATGTTCAGAAAACTTGCCTCTAATCCAGCAGTGTGCTGGTTAGTTGACCAGCACCTGGCTGATTAGAGGTGTTAGAAAAAGCCTGCCTCTGAGACAGGAAGTGAGACTCCTTAGCACACCTGTGAGCTGAACAAGGAGACAGACGTCTTGAGCCTGCCAGAAGAGACTGCACGCTGCCAGCAAGACACAGGGGAAAGTACTTCTAAAACTGGAGAACAAAGAAGCCTTCCCCTACAAGAGACAGATAAGACTTTCCTTTCTAAGACTTTTTGTATATCTGCACATATCAAGATATACAGGGGCGACCAACTTTATTCTAACTCGGCTAGCTACGCGAATTTCAGATTATCCCGGTTATCTGCGGTTTTGTGTTGTTTTCTCCCGGGGTATATTGCGTTATTTTCACGGCTGTGATTTAAGCATTTTATTCCCGCTGGCTGCAATTCTGCAATGCCATGTAAAAACTCATGGGGGCGTTTGCGAGCTGTTGTCTTTGAAGCCGAGAAATTCATGAATTGTAATGCAGTATATACTGTATATATACAGTATATACTGTATAACAACAACCCCTATAACCCCTAACATACACATACAGTACTGTATATGCACATCAATGATACTATAGGCCGTCCCCTGGCGAGATGTGTTTGCAGCAGAGAGAGATCCGCTGCTCTCTCTGCGCAAACATCGGCACATTAAAAAATATTTAAAATACATTTTTATTCATAGTGTAGATGTGCAAGGGGTCTCCGGAGCTGAACCGCGTTGGTTTCAGGTCCGGGGACCCCCTTCTTCCCTAGATACAGCCCCTTTTATGAGGTGCCAGTATCCCTCTGCATTTAAAGGTCCCGATCACGTGACCGCAGCATGTAAACCAAGCAGAGGGATACCGGCACCCCCTAAAGGGGGCTGTATCTCGGGAAGCAGGGGGTCCCCGGACCTAAAACCACAGCGGTTCAGCTCCGGAGACCCCCTGCACATCTACAGTATGAATAAAACACATATATAAATAAACACTCATTCCTTACCACAAATCAAAGCTCAGGGGACCCCCTGCTCCTGCACAATATTATTAAAATACAGAAATGCTGCTTCATTACCATAGCTGATAGCCGCTAAGGCAATGAAGGGGTTAACCCACCGTGCCCGCTTTATTGTGGGTA
Source organism: Ascaphus truei (assembly GCA_036426205.1). Classification (NCBI taxonomy): domain Eukaryota; kingdom Metazoa; phylum Chordata; class Amphibia; order Anura; family Ascaphidae; genus Ascaphus; species Ascaphus truei. The sequence goes on along the minus strand of WSYH01002709.1, from coordinate 10,818 downwards.
GCAGGAGTGGGTGAAGGGGGTATTTGGCCCTTGGTGTGAGTTTAGGACTTGCTGGGGGGAGGTTCGCGGGTGTCACTTACTACCCCTTCACGCCTTCGCGTTAATACCGCTACGGTCATGAAGGGGTTAACCCTCCCGCTACCCCCCCCAAGCCCTAAACAACCCTCGTTGGGGCTATACCCCCTTCACCCACCCCGCTACCCACAATAAAAATTCACACACAGCAGCCGCCCAAAAAAAATCTAAATAATAAAAAATTCATGATATAAATAAATAAATTTAAAATATTTTTATTCATAGTGTAGATGTGTAGGGGGTCTCCGAGCTGAACCACATGGTTTCAGGTCCGGGACCCCCTGCTCCCCGGTCCAGGCCCCTTGGGTGCCGGTATCCCTCGCCTTAGGGTCCCGATCATAAATATTTTAATGTGGTGATGTTGCGCGAGAACAGCGGATCTCTCTCTGCTGCAAACACATCTCGCCAGGGGACGGCCTATAGTATCATTGATTGCATATACGTACTGTATTGTATCGTATGTATATTGGGGTATAGGGTTGTTGTTAACAGTATAATATTTATATATATATAAATATATATATATATATATTATAATATATATTATATATATATTATAATATTAATATTATATAGAATACAACCAATCCAAAGACCGTAAAAGACAGCAGACCGCACGGGGTTAATCCAAAAATCTATATTCAACAACATGAAATACCGTAAGCCAACGTTTCGGTCGCCACAGAGAGACTTCCTCGGGCCGTAGCAACCCACAATCTCGTGACCAAAAAATTATACCCTCACCCATCATGCATATCAAACAAAGGGAACCAATCACCAACATATCAATCATACAAATATGCAACATAGCTGTGCTCTCTCGCCCCTCCCCTATTACCTGATCATCCAAATGACTCATCATGCACATGAAGTAGGCACTTAAACTATAGGAGAGAGACCCTTTGACACTGTCCCAGGTCTACCTGCCTGCGGGAAAGTCCGCTGCCCGCTGTCAGTGGGCAACATTGCTGCCGAGCGCCAGCAAGGGTGCCCGCGCATCAAGCATGTGAGCAGACGCCTCATTAACCTCCCTGGCCACCAGGGCGCGCGCCGCGCAAAACGCACTGCGCAGTCGAAAACCCCCTCCTGGTGCAAGTTACCCACACTGACAGTTAATCATTGGCTCACACAATATAATACACAGAGCGTTGAGGTGAACCAAGGGGGACAGATGGATGTATAGACACAACAGGAGCGCATGCATCACCATAATATTAAGGACAAGAAGTGCAAAAGTGCAAGGGAGTGATGCACAGATATGAGTGACAACCTATCAAGCCAATGCAAATTAAATGAAAGCAGGGAGACACCTACAAAAAGCAGCTAAGTGAAAGTTCCTCATTTAGGGCCACCAGGTGCATAGTTCTTAGTTCAATAATAAGGCCTTGCTTCCTGTTACGCAAGGTCCTGCCCTGTCACCCCCCCACGGGGGGGGACTGGAACCTGCAGATAGGGCAACACGAAGTTGTGCCATGTGTGTTCTTTTTTCTTTGAAATATGTCTAGCCACAGGTAACACTTCAGTATCTATATCGAGCGGCATCACTCATAGGCTTTTTTGATGTATTGAACGTTGCAATGGCCATCCTTCTTCGCATCCTAAAATCCTTTTCCCGATTTACAGCAATCCACAAGCGGACACTATAAAATGGTTGATTGCTGTACATCGGTGAAGACTGTTAGGATTCGAACCACACTGACATGACAACCCTGGTCATTTTGATGATCCGGTTATCCAATAAAGGCACACTTTTTTGGCCACCGTTCGGCCCTCTATTTTTTTAGGCAGTGCCATGCCTTTACTACCTTCTTGCATGTCTAAGAGTCACTCTATTTTGACCTAAATATATATAATAGTGATCAGGGTCACCAGCTACCCAAAATCTACTCTTCGACAAAAAAAATCTACTCGCCACCTGTCTCGCCCCCAAGCCCCGTTTAATTTAAAAATAGTAAAAAAAATGAAAAATTCCTAGTCAACACACATTCGTTTTGACATAAGTTATTTATGTCTTACATGTATTAAACCTTAGTCCTTGGTACGTTGGTGTGGTAAAATGTGGGTCTAGAAAAAAGCCAGATGTGGAATGGACCATTCCTGCTACCCCCTTAACCGTGTCTGGATGGCCCCCCGTTCACAATATCGTAAAGTCAGCAATCATGACATGGATCTTACCTGATCCGCGAGTCCCTCAATGTCCAGGGTGTCCTCATTTCCGCAATGTATTTTTTTAGTATTATTATTCTAATATATTTAACAGGAAGTAATCCATGAGAGTTACCTCCGTTTCAAGTAGATGTCCTGGCACAGAAAAACAAATAACATGGTACAGTACAGTACATAAATGACACGGGTATAACATGATATACAGGACCCATTGCTGATGCACATTAAGAAAATATTATTATGAGCGTATGAAACAGTACAGAACCAGTGTTAAATGTGAGCACAGCTTAGATTTGAAAGAACTTAAAATGGTGGTGGATGTAGAGTCTCTGAGGTTGTTCCAGATTTTGGGGTGCACGGTCTAGGAGAAGGAGGCCGTTCCGTGATTATTTGTTGAGCCTTGGGGCCCATGACAGTCTTTTGAGTCTGATCCAGGTGATAAGTGCTGCAAGTGGTAGGGTGGTGAGCTTGTCAGTAGTCTGGTAGCTTGCCTGAAGAATAAAGGCCTAGGACAGGAAAGGTGACTTTGCGCATAGATTCTATGCGACCATCTAGTTCTTTGAGCATTTCGCAGTGATGTGTGTTGTAGTTGCATTGGAAAAAGACAAATGAATTGTAGAGGGTTGTGTCAAGTTTGCTAAGGTGGGTTTGAGGGTGCCGAGCCATATACTTGTCTCCATATTCAATAATGGCATTAGCATCTGCTGTGCGATACGCTTTCTGACCAGGAGACTTAGGGAGGGTATTTGTTCCTGTAAAGTACCCATAGTTTGCCATACAGTAGAGGCAACTCTATCGAACAAAAACCAGTGGCATTCCCCAAAAAACCAGGAAACACCCAGGTACATTCTGAATACACGCCTTAAACTTTCCTTAAACTAGCCCCAGCATTTCTGCCTTGGATTAATGCTATCGATTAACAGCGGGGTCCCTGGCAGTCCCATTCAACTGAATTGACTGCCAGGGATCCCTGCGTGTGTTAACCTATGGGTCGTTGTCAAGCAGAAATGCTTTAAAGTGCCCAAACTAGCACAGAACATCCCGGCATACCCACATACCCAGAATTTTTACCCACCATACCCCCCCTTGTTTACGGCAAATGTTAGAATAAACGTTGCCTCCTGAGGTCTGGTTGTCAGGGTATCAATGTGTGCTCCCGAATGTAAGTGGGAGTCGAACATAAGCCCAGGTATTTAAAAACTAGTGACAGTGTTAGGGTGGGGTTATGTTGGTTCTAATATGGAGCTCAGTCACTGAAGCTTTACAAATTTAGTCTTGGTCCCAAAACCATTGTACAGTCTTGTCAGTGTTAAAAACAGTTTGTTTGGGAAATACAGTTTTCGAGTCTCAAAAAGTCAGACTGAAGTATGTTGAAGGTCAGACGAGAGCTATGGCTGTGTGCATATAGGATTGTGTCACTTCATTAATGTTGTATTGTTAGGCTCCTTACAGCTGGGGGAATATCATTCATGAACACTGAAAGAGTAGGGCCCCAGACAGAGCCTTGCGGCCACCCACAGGTGATATCCGGGTTGGAGTTAGAGCCTGAGATGGACACATGGGATCTCCTGATAGGTAGGACTGAAACCATTTTAAGCATGCTTCCCTATTCCAGTACTTGTTAATGTTGGAGGGAGGTTGTTCCCTACCTGTCTTCTGGGTCAGGGGTGGATTTCCGATGTTCCTTGTGAAGCTTGAGAGTCAGATACTGGAGAAAGCAGTATAAGTTATTTCGGTGTAGGTATAGGGCAGTTAAGATATATAGGGTAAATAAGATATCCAGGTCCAGAGTGTGATACAGAGAGAGTGTGGGTGAGAGAGCGACACACAGAGAGAGAGAGCGACACACACACAGAGAGAGATAGCGACACACACACATCAGAGATAGAGTGAGACACACACAGAGAGAATGAGAGAGCTACACACACAGAGAGAGAGAGCGAGCGACACAGAGAGAGAGAGAGAGAGAGCAACACACACACACAAAGAGAGAGAGCTACACACACAGAGTGAGAGAGCGACACCACGAGAGGAGGAAGAGGAGCGACACACACGCCAGAGAGAATTCGCAGAGCGATAGAAGAGAGGGAAGACACGACACACGAGAGGAGAGAGAGAGAGCGACACACAAAGAGAGAGGGTGAGAGACAGAGAGTGTAAAGAAGAAAGAGAGAGTGACAGAGAGAGAGAGAGGGTTACAGAGAGAGAGGTCACCCGTCTTCATCACAACACACACCTCTCACAACAAACTCTCTCCATTCCACTCAATCACACACACACACACACACACACACACACACACACACACACACACACTCACACTCACACTCACACTCACACATACACACACACATACACACACATACACACATACACACTCTCTCTCTCACACACACACACACTCACACTCACACAATCACACACAGGGACGGACCGCGGGAGCCAGAGGAACTGCGAGGTGGGTCAGGTTTCCCCGGCCCAGATCCCCATCTGGCAGACTTGGCAACGCCAACTCTTTTAAGTGGGGTTAGGAAAATGGGAGCCTGACAAAGGGATTGTGCGCATGTGCCAGCTACCTGGGGGCAGGTACCAAAGTGCTTCCCACGTTTTCTGGCAAAAGGTAATAGGGTACAGATAATTGTTAACCAATACCTGAGACCCAATGTTAGGGTATAGAGCCTAAATCACATAAAAACGATGGTAAGCTCTATGCCCACTTTTCTTCGTGATTTTACCTGACTGATACCTGATACCTGATGAATTGCTAATCTGACTCCTGACTACTTCATTGCCCCTTCCCACGTAAGTGTATATATTCTGTGTGTTATTTGTTCAATATTGTGTGTTCACCTTCTTTGAAGGAATAAACTTTCTTTATCATATCACTGTCGCATTCAATTCAACCCAGTTATTTGGCGTATATTATAACCCTGTAAGCTATCGTGACAGGTGGGGATGGACCGCGGGAACCAGAGGCTGCTAGGTGGGTGGGCGTTCGGGCGGGGGAGTGTGTGACGGATGGACCACGGGATCCAGAGGAACTGCAGGCGGCCGGGCGGGAGGCAGAGGAACTGCGGGGCGGCTGGGCAGGAGGCAGAGGAACTGCGGGGTGGCCGGGCGGGGGACCGCGGGAGCCATAGGGATTTCGAGAGGCATGGGGAGACAGAGGGAGTACTTACTTCCTCAAGCAAGATCTTCTTTGAAAATCAATGGCCGAGCGTGATGCGCGGGCACGAATAAAGCCTGGCCGCACGCCCATAAACAGCTCCTGGGAGCGCGCCAAGTAAAGTAACAAATCAGGTAGGGGGAATGTTTTTTTTTTTCAGCGTGAGCACAGCGTGCGCTGCTTGTGCGGCCATGATGAGGTCGCCATGGGGTCAAATCCAGTCGCCACAGGCCTGTGGGCGACTGGATTTGTTAAACACTGTATATGATGTGGTGGGTGTTGGGGTTTGAGCTTGCTGGGAATGTGTGTGTTAATTCAATTTCTAACTGGCAACAGTTGTTTGGAGGTAGGTGGCCCCTCCTCCCAGAGCTCACCCCTCCCCACCTTTTAACTTGGAAGTATATTTTTTTCTTAATTTTTCTGTATGTACAGGACCTACTATGGTTGTTCCCACTCATACAGAGGTAAAAGGGAAGGTTCACAGTGTAGTGTTGGGACCTGCATATTTGGTTATGCCTTGACATTGGCATGCAGGCTTATAGCGCTTTGGCCAAAGGGTTTAACTAAATTACCAAGAAAATATTACTATTGAAGTATTTAATTTTATACTTATTATGACTACTACTAAATACTCATTTAGAAAATTGTAGATTATGTAAGTAATTAGGAATGTATCTAAGTTTTGCCATATAGATACTGTACATGTACAGTAGCTAAAGAAACAGTTGAAACAGCATCAAAAGGTTTGGCTCAGTGACAGTTGTCTCCCTCAGGGGAAGATCCACAGAGCTCCATTAAATGTGAGCAAATAATGTGACCTAAATAGGTAAATTACGTTAGCTTATGTGAGTTTAACGGTGACCCTCATGGCTAATTTTATGCTAAAACAACATCTGTAAGAGACCTAATTAGCATATAGCTAACATGGTTTTATGCAGTTAACGTCGGAATTAGACCTCCTAGTTTTAGCTGCCAGTAACACTGGCTCGTGTTAGCTATATTTTGGGTAAGATGCCAGGTATATATTGCAATACCTTAAACAAAAAAGATATTAATCAACCACTTGGAAGACATATTGGCCATGAAGGAATGCATTATATATTTTACTGTAAGTATGGATATACAGAGGCGCCGACCTGAGTCTAAGTCGGCTAGATCCGCGGCTCTCAGATTATCCCGGTTAGGTGCGTTTTTTTGTTTTTTTGCCCGGAGTGAATTGCGTTATGTTAGCGCTCGTGATATTAGCATTTTATTCTCGCTGTCTACAATACTGCAATGCCGTGTAAAAACTCAGGTGGGCATTTGCGAGCTGTTGTCTTGGAAGTCTAATACCTTCGCGGTTCAACCTACGTCAGTAAACAGTCTGTGTGTGCGCGCGCAGTAATTGTAAATTTGCATATTTAAAGTATACATGCATTTGCAGTGCTGTGCTGCTGTACAGTATGTCTCATTTGAAAATTGTTGAAACGCATAGGTGTGTACAGTACTGTAACAGTGTCACATTTCAGCATATACAGCACTCTCCCCTCGCTCAGGATAATTAACTGCACTGCAGGGTATTTCAACTTCTTATCTTCACTACAATGCAGTACATCTCTCCCACATCATTCCTTTGAACGTGTGTCTGGTTTCAATCACATTCCTGCTTGACAGCAGGTGATTACTACGCATGCGCCTGTTACTTCGCCCACCACTGCTTGCTTTCTTGCCTGAGTGAGTGACCAAAAAAAATTACATTTTTTTTATTGTAAATTTTTATTTTTATTTTCTCCAGAAGCCTGCAAAAACCATCTTACTGTATTACGATATTCAATCTGGGCTGTAGCTTTTGACTGTGACCCTGTGCGTTTGACTGCACATGGTTGATTTGTGTGCTATTTACGTACTGTATTTGGGGGTGTATTATTATGATGAACTGCCTTTTGAAATTAAAGTATGTCTTTAGCTTTGAACTTCATGCAGCTGTTCCCTGTAGCCCCCTCCCCCATGAAAATACACAAGGCTAGCTCAAGGATTTGAAATTCCACAGAGTCGTTAATTTTCTGAATCTTGCCATTGTGTTCTTAATCCGTTCATAGCCGAGCTACAAAGCCTCATTGCGCCTGCGTATAATCCTTTTTGAGATGTGAGCTAGCTGCTTACTGCGCATGACTCACCCAACCCCCTCCCCCTCTCCACAGAGTCGTTAATTTTCTGAATCTTGACATTGTGTTCTTAATCTGTCCATAGCCGAGCTACAAAGCCTCACTGCGCCTGCGCGTAATCCTTTTTGAGATGGGAGCTAGCTGCTTACTGCGCATGAGTCACCCAATCCCCCTCCACAGAGTCGTTAATTTCTGAATCTTGCCATTGTGTTCCTAATCCGTCCATAGCCGAGCTACAAAGCCCCACTGTAGAGGGAGAGGGGGGTTGGCCCGGTATTTAAGGGGTTGCACCCCATATGGCCACCCCCTGATCTCACCAGGGAGGCAAGGGGTTAACTGGACTGCGGTCCAGGAATGTTGCTTACACCTTGTCATGTCAGGAAACTGTATGTTCCCCTGTTCCCATGTTTCATTATAATCCTGTATTTTAATGTTTTAAAGTGCATTTCTGTATCTCCAGTTCTGGAGGTCACAGAGAGTTGATATTTGGCAAATATGTGGAGTCACTGTAGGCATTAAAAACTGGCAAATGTTGACCCACTGAGCCCACCAGAATGGAACTTATTAATATGTGTAGATATTAAAGAGTATATGTATGGTATTTTGGATCTGCTCTGAAAAATGCAGACTCCATTTGCTATGCTAAATAGGTCAGGAAGGGCAGCTGGATGATTGAGCCTAAGTTCTAATCAACAGATCAAGTACTAATCAACAGACTCTGCCACTCTAATTGTTACCTGAGGGCGGAGAATCATCAAACTGGAGTAGTTTGTAAGTGTTATGTCTACACCTACAAACAATGCAGATACTTCATTTGGTAAACTGGTCATCGCCCCTGATTTAATTATGGGGCTACCCATAGAGTCCCAGTACACATGGGCTAATTAGCTGGGGGGCATGGGTTAATCTGAGTCTCCACGTTAGGGATTGGATACAGATAATTGTTCACCAATAGTATGTATTCAATGTTAAGAATAGGGTTACACAGGTATATAAACTGTGTCAACCCTACAGTTTTTAGTTCTTCTTCTGATACCATCTTGAATGTCACCGGATTGCTGGAGAATTGCTAGCTGATACTTCTCCATCCCCCAACCATAAGTAAGTGTTACCTTCTTGTCTGTTAATTGTACTATATTGCTGTGTTCACGTTATTTAAGGAATAAATATATTTTATTATATCTAAGCCTCGTGCAGTTCAACTCAGATATTTTGTGTTTATTATATCTTGTCATAAATTACCATGACAAGCTCTATAATTAACTGGTGGCAGCGGTGGGATTGAACTGAACCTATATTACAGTGTTCTGTGGGACCCTGTAATATAGTGGGAACTCGAAGGGAATTGCGAGTTCCTGGGACTAAAGATATTGAACACACAGTAGTGCAACAGTTAACACAAGTTGTAACACCACCTCACTGCTGCGACCGTGAACCATGAGCGAGGCTGAAGGCTCATCCAATATAAGGACCCGAGCTCAGCTGAAGGACAAGTGCCGTGAATATGGACTGCCCTATGAGAACTAGGAGGTCGCAGACATGGTTGACGCAATCTGTGACTATGAAGCCCGGCTTGCAGAGCCTCAGGATATGGCTCAGCGTGCCCTTATACAGCCACCCGGAGATCAGGGAAGGAACCCAGTGCCGGGGCGGCGGAATCTCGGGGAGGGAACGAGTGCACCTCCCGGGAGCAGTGCAACAGGAGGGGTACTGGTTGCTGCGGCTACCAGTCCGTTCACCCCTGAAATGTTGGCACTGATTACTGCGTGGGGTGACAGAGGGACACCGGAAGAGCGGCTGCAGTTTATCACTATGGCAGTGAACAGACCCGCTTATTGCCCCCCTGTCCAACCCAACACAGATGAACTCAAACTGGATCAGCACAGTCTCACCAAGTTCGTGGAAGGTACTGATCAGTTAGACAGTTTTCTAAAGAACTTTGGAGACAGTGCAGGCGGTACAAAGTGCTTCCCCAGCATAGGGTTGCACGTTTGGACCCCTTACTGTCCGGCTTGGCTAAGCAGACAATGATGGCGCTTCCAGATGAGTATGCTGATGACTATGACCACCTGAAAGATCTGTTACTGTTTCAGTACGGTTTTACCCCTGAAGCCTATCGGGGTAAATTCCGGCAGGAAGAGAGGCAGCCCCAGGAGTCCTATGTCACCTACGTGACCCCCATGGCTTTGTACGGGATACGCTGGGTGGAGGGCTATGAGCCACGGACTTACCAACGCCTGCTGGACCTCATCTTTCAGGAGCAGCTCATGCAGCAGTGCCCGCCGGCGGTGAGGGCTTGGGTGAACGACAAGAAACCCTTGACTTACCAGGAGGTGGCAAGGCTTGCAGACGACTATGTGGCCAGCTGAGCCCTGATGACCGCCAAAGCAGTAGCCAAGGTGGCGGTGGCAGCGGCACCGGCCAGAAAGTCTGCCAATACCTCCCAATGGACTCAGAGGCCGCCTGCAGGCAGCAGTCGACCGAAGGAGGGAGAGCTCCGGCACGAGCGCCGGTGCTACAACTGCAACCGCCCTGGTCACATCAGACCAGATTGCCCGGAACCCCTGCGTTCTGGCGGACCGCATCAGGGGCAATGCACCCCAGCTGCGAAGCCGGTAGCCCACGTGCGGGTGGCTTCCACCAAAGACTCCGGACCGGTCATGGAACCAACTCCCAGCGAGACGTCCCATGCCACACCTGTCCCGGTTTCATCGGTGCCTATAGGCAGGAACGGAGGACATCTCAGCGTGGACCTGCAGCAGACAGATTGCCGGAGCAGACATCTCACCCTGGTCACAGTCGGTGACCGACAAGAAGTTGGCTTGCTGGATTCAGGAGCTGCAGTGACCCTGGTCCGACCTGATATGGTACGGCCAGAGGAATTGATCCAAGGCCCTGGGATACAGATCACTGTTGCCAACGGAGAGCCACGTTTCTTGCAAGTGGCCAGGATCTTTTTGGATTGGGGGAAGGCCAGGTTGTGCGGGAGGTGGGTGTTTTACCCGGTTTGGATGCCGATGTTCTTCTTGGCAACGACCTGGGACCGATGACCTGCACCTATGACCGAGTGCCCAAGCCCGCTGCAGTGGCGGCGGTTAACCAGAGCCAGACAGCAGCAATGGTGGCGGCGCCAGTCCCCCAGCCTTTGGGCCCAATGTTAGCGGAGGGCGCAGAGGAGCCCGGGGAGGTAAGCCAGGATCAGTTGCAACCACAGACTGACTTACTGTTCCCCCTCACCATTCCCCATTCTCCGGACAATGACATGAC